>APFE031108666.1:0-15838 GCA_000404065.3 Pinus taeda
CCACTCAAGACGGCTAATGCTGAAAATATCATTGAGTTCATAGATCAATTTATAATCACCAGGTTTGGATTGCCTTCCGCTTTAATGTTTGATAATGCATCATACTTTTTTGGAAATGCAATGACTGAATTTGCACTTAAAAAAGGATTCAAACTTAAATATTCGGCCAATTATTACCCACAGGGCAATGGGTTAGACGAGTCTACAAATAAAAACCTAATCAGGATTATCAAAAGAACAGTAGACCAAAATCATATAAATTGGCATAAATCTTTAATATATGCTTTATGGGCAGACCGAATAACGAGAAAAGCTTCCATCGGCACTTCTCCCTTTAATTTAGTTTATGGGAGAGAAGTTGTTCTTCCGACTCATTTAGCAATTCCTTCTTTGTCTCTAGTTCAATACATTGATGAAACACCAACTTCCTCATTACATCTAAGACAGATGGAAATAATCAAATTAGAAGAACAATGAGAACAAGCTAAGAAAATGCATGCTCATTATCAAGCACTAGTAAAATCCTCTTTTGATTCAAATATAATGACCAAAAAAGATTTTCAGGTGGGAGATTTAGTTTTAAAATGGGACAAGGCACATGAAGAAAATGGGAAACATACAAAATTTCAAAGAATGTGGCTTGGTCCTTTTCAAATTGTAGAAGTCATAGGTCCATCAACGTTTGTGTTACAGGATTTAGCAGGTAAAAGAGACTCTTTGCCTATCAACGGACAAATTCTCAAGAAATATTTTCCATAGAAGATTATTCTTCTATTTTTGTAGAGTAATAGTTTTTCTTTTCATAATAAAACCAGTTTTGAATGGTTACATTACGCATTTACAAAAAAGACACCAACTCTCTTTCAGATTTTGATTTTTCGCTTGTATAAATGGAAAATATTTTGGAAAATTGATCTTTATTATTGAAAGATACAGTTAAAGACTCTAACCTAGATATGACACTAGTTTCAACTTCATAAAGTTTGAAGAAAACAACCTTTACTGAAGAAATTGTTTTATATCAGTACAATGAAAGGTATCAATAACAAAATAAAGATTCTCTGTAGAACTGCTACTTCCAAAACTCTACCATTGTCATCCAGAGATATCTTAAGGAAACAATGATTTCCTCCCTACTAAGGAAATCACAACTTTTAGAGGAACAATCCAAGGATACACTTCATCTTGAAGAATGAGAGGTCTCATCACGAGCCGGCTTATCATAATCACAGATATTATAACTTGCTGACTTTGCCAAATACTGCATACCACAATAGGGTAATGACTCAATATTGTTACAATCAAAAGGCAAGGGGTCTCATCACGAGCTAGCTTGTTCAGCAAAGTTATAAATCGAGTGAATGACTGTGTCATAAATTGGCTATCAAACCAAGACATTGTTCTTTAAGAGTAAAAAGAAAATCAAAGCAATAAGTGTGGATGTGGATTCTTATTTGAGAGTTGTAGGTTTCTTTAAGTAGGATACAGGATCATTGATGGGTAACAGGTAACCCTGTCGAGGCTATAAACGCCTGCTGGCAGTAGAGGCTCTACCTACGATAAATGAGCATATTTAAAACTGGTTTACAGAAAAGACTTTGTTTTATCTTTACAGACCAAGTAATGACTGATGTAAATACAAGGACTAACTTGAGGGAGCAAATAATCAAAGTTGAAAATAGCTTAAACAAAATGTCATTGACAGATTAAAGCATAATGTACTTTATCTTTCCATAATAAAGTTTAATTTTCTGAAAAAATTTATGTTTTGGAAGTTTAGAAAATTCAATAGAAACACAGAGATAACTGGTTCTTCCAAGTGAATCGCCAATTGTTGTGGCCACCAACAACCCCCCCCCTCCTTATGAAGTGTTATTGCTAATACTAAATAAGTGGGGACCCTTAGTCAAAAAATTTTAAAAATCAATTAGTGCTTATATTTCCAAATCAATTAGTGCTTATATTTCCTTTTAGATAAAACTTACAACATCATGGACTTAGGAAAATACCTTTTAAGAATCTAAAAAGCTTAAGTTTCATGATGAAGAAAGTAAATTCACTCCTTAAGAGATATCGCATCGTGCAAAGAATGATAGGGTACCTCCTAATGAGCCAAATGATAAAAAACATGAAATTGCGACGCGAAACTCCATCGCATCGCATGCAATAATGAGCACTCACGTTGAAAAACCTTAAAATCGCCGATATGCGATATCGCATATCGCACATAGCAAAAATCGCATAAATTACACATAATGATTATAACGATTAAGCGATCTGCGATCTCGTGATATTGCGATATTGCGACCAAGCAACCTTGTGATAGAACAACACGATGAGATTGTGGTAATGCGATGTAGCGATCTACGATATCGCAAAACAAATCGCAAGACCTCTCCATCGCAGTTGGTTCTGGCTCATTATTCAAGAAAATGTTTTTTTAGGCCAAGAACTGGTCATGCACTTTAATGCGAATTAATGAGTTGTTGCCAGTTGTTAATGAAATATGGTGTTGTGTTTTTCGAAGAACTAGTTCACATAAGGTGGCATGTTTTGCATATCTTCGGCATTTAAAGTTTTCTTGTCATTATTTTTATCATTACTTCCACCTCATTTGAAAACTGTAGGAATGAAGGACAAAAGGTTCTACAAGGCAGTATGCAGGAAACTATGAGGAGGAAAGGCAGTACTCCAATGTCCATTTGGGAAGGCACACCTAATCTACTTAAGGAAGAGAAAGAGCCGCAGAACTCTTCTGAGGCATCCATCACAGATCTCTCATATACAGCTATGGTTGAATGGGTACTGAACGATGCTGATACCAGAAACAGACAATTTAATGCTCAGGGTCAAGAGATCACGGAATCACTATTTTTACAAATTTTGAGCTTTATACCCGATAAGAGAAAAAGGCGCAAAAGGCGAAAAACGCATCAGGGAAGCCCGGATCAAGGAACTGAGGCAGTTTCCGGTGCGCGATTAGCGCCCAGTGCTAATCATGCATCGCTAAGAAAACTTGCTCGAGAAGGAAGGCTTCTAATTATTCAGTCACCTGCAAGCCCCGAAAATTGCAAGAAAGCAACGATAGAAACAAACTGGAAACAGAAAGCTAAAGAAAAAGTAGAAGCAATCCAAGGGTTAACCAAGTTGAAATGGGATTATTACCAGGCATACATCGTAAAGCCACATAGTCATTAGATGACTCTCAAGTATATCATCGATTTTGCTGAGAAGATAGTGCCAGCTCTTGCCGATTCTGTTTGCTTAACTCAACCAAAGGCGGAAGACAGTCAGCCAACTCTACTCGGGAAAATATTGAATGCTTGCGACGTTAAGGAGCAAATATAGAAATAGTTAGATATTAGATTTAATTTTAGAAATAGTTTTTCTTAGAAAAAGGACGGTCATATTAAACCGAATCCTGAATTTCTGTAAATAAGTTATTTAGTTAGTAGTATTTAAACCCTTCTCATGCATTTAGAGAAGGGTCCAGAAATTTGTCAAAAAACTTGTCCTCAGAACATGCACTTTTGCAACCCTCCAAGGAGGTTTTGATGAATGAATGGAATAGGGTTATTGGTATTTGCATTTGATATCTGCTACTGATGTTGCACTTCTGTACTCTTTAGTGGATGTTAAATCAAGGAGAGATAAATCAATTGTCGCTTGAAGCTCATGAGTAGGACTAGTTATAAATGGTAATTTTATCTCTTAACCATTTCTGCTTATGCGTTAAAGTGATGCTCAGTTTTTAGTTGTTTTATATATTACAGCGTGGATGCCTGAGTTATCATTCGGCACTTTTGTACGGTGATAACTATTTATTTATGCTTAGTGTATGAATAGCTCATTTATGCGATATGTTTTCACAACTGTTTCGTCTAACTTTTTATACGAAGTAGTTCATCTTTATTGAATTCTTTTCTTATAATAGCTTAATGATCTTTATTATCAGTTATTGTTTGAAATCTTTTTAGATCGCATAGAAGGAAGATCACACCCCGGGTTAGCATAAATTTAGATGTTTTTCTGTTTATTAGAATACAATAGCATAACATTAGATTAGAATTAGGATAGAAGTATTCCATTTAGAACAGAAACATCCATGTTTCACACACACACACACACTGAATTGGGAAACTGGTCCCATATCCCCAGTCAAACCCGCTATACCAAACGGATAAGGAGCTGCCAACCAAGGTCCAGACCGGGCAAGTATCCCCCTTGTTGTAGACCCGATTTTCGGGGCCTTCAACAGGCCCAACCCCATCCTTGGGTCTACCCAACTATTATTGGGTTTGCATAAAAAAAAAATTACTTGGGGCGCTACCCCAAAATCAATGCAAGGGGGTTATTGCCCTCCCTTGCGACCCCACTGTTGTGTTTGACATAATGTAACAACATGTGGGGCTAGTCGTGGAAGGAATATAATAGACACCCAAGATTCTATCACTTGTTTTTTTTCCACACAAGAGGTCGCAGGAGTGCATAGTCATTGGTCCAGGGTTGCATTGCGCATTGTTTCTCTACACCAAGGAAACTTCTCATTGGTCATATACTTTGTCAATGCACTTGCAACATTCTTCAATGTCTCCACCATTACCAGCAACACCTTTTTGTCTTCAAACATATCCCTCACAAAGTGATATTGAACATCAATATGCTTTGTCTTTAAATGATAAGCAAGGTTCCTTGCCAAGAGAATTACAATTTGGTTGTCACAATCTATCCTTATATCTCGTTGTACCAACCCCATACTTGAACATAATCTCTACAACCAAATTGCTTCCTTGCTTGCACGAGTGGTTTCCATGAATCCAACCTCTATAGTTGAAAGTGCCACTATAGGTTGTCTCTTGCTAATCCAACTAACTGCTCCTTCGAATAGGTTAAACACATACCCATTTGTAGATATTCTCCAGCCTAGTCTGCATAAAAAAAACCACGTATGTCCAACACTTTTTCCAATCCTAATCTTCCTTGGTAACACAAACCATAATCACTAGTGCCACACAAATGCCTGAAAACTCGCTTTACTGTTGTCCAATGCTCTTTCCTTGGTTTTGACATAAACCTTCTCAATACTTCCACTGCATGTGAAATTTCTAGTCTGGTACAAACAATTGCATACATCATGCTACCAACTACACTCGCATATGGAACATGGGACATCCCTCTTCCTCTTCCTATGTCTCGGAACATTGTTCAATAGATAACTTTACACCTACAGGAATAGGAACCTTCACCGGTTTGTTATCCTACAAATTAAACCTCTGCAATATTGTCTCAACATAATTCCTCTAGTTTAACTAGAGTTTCCTCTTTTCCAGATCTCATTTAATTTCCATGCCCAAAATATAGTTTGCAGCACCAAGATCCTTCATGTCAAATTTAGAGGACAATTGGTTCTTCAAATCCTAGATAATTTTTTTTGACATTTCCAATTAGTAACATATCATCCACATGCAAGACCAAATAAATAACGTGATCACCAATTAATTTAAAATACACACAGTGGTCTACTTTTCTCCTTTTGAATCGAAGTCCCCATATATATGTATCAAAATTGTTGATACCACATCCTTGGTGACTGCTTTAACCCATATGGAGATTTTTTTTAACCTACATACAAATTATTTCTTACCCTTCACCGTAAAGCCTTCTGGTTGCTTGTTGTATATCTTTTCTTCTAGATCCCTGTGAAGAAATGTTGTCTTCACATCCATCTGTTCTACCTCAAAATCAAAAGCAACAACAACAAATAAAAGTAATATAATAAAAGCTAATTTGGTAACAAGAGAGAAAATATCACCAAAATCAATTCCTAACACCTAGGAATAACCTTTTGCTACCAACTGAGCTTGTATTTCTCCACCTTTCCTTATGCATTCATCTTCTTCTTAAACACCCATTTGTTGCCAATAGGTTTCCTTCTAGACAACAACTCCATTGATCCCAAGCTCATTTTTTTCCAAGGCTTCCATTTCTTCAACCATGGTCTTTTTCAGAGTTTCCCATCCTCTGAATCCACTTCCTCTCTGACAGTTCTGGGATCATCATCAGTAATAGGTAAAGAAATATTTGAAAAGAAAGTAGATGGACTACACCTCTCTCACTGCCTTCTCTCTTGAACTGATCTCCTTAATACAGGAGTGTGCATATCTTCCTATCCTGACTCTTGTTCCTTTGTAGAGTTTAATTCTTCCTCCATCTCAAACTCTATTTTCTCTGGTTTTTTTATTTTGGTAGGACTTCATGTTTAATATCATCTTTCACCTATCTATACACCACATATCAATTGTACACAACCTTCCTTATTTCTGGGTTCCAAATCTTGTAACCTCTTAAACCATCCTTATACTCAATAAATATGCACCTTTCAGATTTACTATCCAACTTGGTTATTTTCTCCTTTAGAAAATGTACATATGCATCGCAGCCAAATACCCTGAGATGTGAGAGAGTGGGTTTCTTACCAGTCCATACCTGATGTGGGGTCTTATCCTCCAACGTTGATGAAAGTGTTGTGTTAAATAGGTAATATGCAGTATCCGCTGACTCTACCCAGAATTCTTGTCCTAATCTAGCACCTCTAAGCATGCTTCTTGTTGTTTCCATCAATGCCCTATTCATTCTTTCTACAACTCCATTTTATTGAGGTGTGTATGGATTAGTCTTTTATCGTGCTATACCACACTTCTTACAAAACTCTTTGAATTCCTTCTTGCAAAAATTTCCACCATTATCTATCCTTAACAACTTAATCTTCTTCTCTATCTAGTTTTCCGCCCAGAGCCTTAAATTCTTTAAACCTATAAAAGACTTCAAATTTCTTCTTGAGGAAGTATATCCATGAATTCCTCAAGAAGTCATATACAAATGAGACATAATACACAGACTTACCTAGTGATGGAACTGACACAGGTCCAAACACATCACTATGCACAATCTCTAATATCATTTTTCCATCTTAGCACTAGAGGGGAAACTCACTTGATTCTACTTCCCACATACACAATGCTCACATAAATTGAAATCCAAAGAGAAATTATACATACCTTCTACCATACCACTACCATGCACTATTCAAAATCTCTTCTATCCAATATGTCCAAGTCCTTGATGCCACAACATAGTCTTTTCACTAGAGACTGGAAGATTTTTTGCTCCACTTTTAAAAACAGAACTATTGCACTGATCAATAATAGTGTTTTCCAGCAACTTGTATAGAGTTTTGATCCAAAATCCCCTCATCAATACTAGTGCTCCCTAAACCATCTTGCAAGTATCTTTCTCGAACATTGATTTTACACTTGCATCATCAATCTTGCTTACAAAAATTAGATTTATGGTCAATGAAAGAATGTGCAGAACACTAGGAAGTGTTATAATCCTTCCACCTTACAACTTTAGCTTAAATTGTTTGCGCCCTATGATTCTATCCTTCCTGTCAACACCTAGGAAGAAATCACCACCACCATACTTCTCATGCTCAGATAACCATGCCTCACGATCTACGTGTGTACTTGCCAAGCACATATCCCCACCATCATTTGAGGTAGTTTTCATCTCTACATAAGGACCATCATCAGATCCCTTTCCTTTCTCAAGAGTTTTATATTTATAGTCCTTTTTGTAGTGCCTTTATTTTTCACATTTCCAGCATACCTTTACAAATTTTCCTAGAGATTTAGATCTCCCTCTAGATTTAGATCTCCCACTTAAGGACTTATTTATGTTTATGTTCTCGGACCGTCCTCTTATAAATAAGGCATCTCCACTCTAGATCTCCATATCTTTCCGTCTCATCTCCTTCGAATAAAGGGATGAGACTATTTCATCAAATTTCAAGGTAGTTGTATTGCTATCTATAGCAAAAATCTGACTATACCACGAGTCTGGTAGATAACACAACAAAATAATGCACTTATCTTCATTTGAAATTTTAATATCAACATATAACAACTAACTTACCACATTATAAAGGTGTTCATATGCTTTGTCACCAAGTCTCCATCCTTCATCCTCGGGTTATACAACTTTTTATGCAGGAATAGTTTGTTCACTAGGGACTTAGATTCATGCAAAGTCTCTAACTTGTCCCATAAAGCCTTTGCTATAAATTCCCCTAATACATTCAACAATATTCAAACTGAGAGACATAATCGATTGTGATCTTCACCTTCTGATCTAACTTTGCCCAATTTTTTGCCGACATTCTTGTTGGTGTCGTACTTGGATCTACAACAATCCGTTGATCTTTGTCCACCAGCAGATCCTCCATCTTGAGCTTCCACAACTCAAAACTTTGTCCATTGAATTTATCGATGTTTATCTTTCCACTATTTTCCATCTTCTTTCACTGCAAGAATTGATCTCGCAGATCTCCCACTGTAATAAGGTCAACCACAGGCCCGAGGAAAACCCTTCAGTAACAAAGAAATCCCCTTGAATTCGAAACAACTGTGATACCAAATGTAGGTTTTAATCCTGTCAAGAAATTACCTGCAAACAAATTCTTAAAAAATAAGAAGTATACAATGGAAAGAACATAAAATATACATAGAGATTTTCTCTTCAAACCCAAACCATGAAAATTAGATTTATTTTTCATTATATTCCTTCCAATGTTACAATACATTATATACATGCCAAATCATTCATAAACCCCAATCCATTAACCCTGGATTAGAAAATAACCATAGTTCCCTTGACCTAATCTACAAAATACCATTGGAAAAATTATTTTATGACCAAAACCATGCATGAAAACCTTGCACAAAACCATGGGTAGGTTCGCTCACTATCCTTGGGTGTGCCTAACTATTCGTGGAAAGAATATAAAATGCACCCAACATTGGTTCAAAATTTTTAATTTTGAAACTCAGTGACAAATTCCAATCATGGGACTAAATCCCTCTTTTCAAGAGGACCAATTTTGACTATTGAAGCACCCAATTCGGATAAGGGAAAGTGTATTTTTGAATTGAATCCCACATGTGATCAAAAAGATAGATAAGCCCAAAAGAGAATTTGGGCACCCACGGATGGCTATAAATACAAGTCAAGTGATCCTAATTTGGACATCATCATTATGATCATTCCTCTTTCTTTGAGTTTGGTTTGCACAGGTCTGAGGCTGGGTCACAAAGATTGGTTCATATAGGTATTAGATTATAGGGTCTGAAGCTTGCATGTGTGTTTAGAGCTTTAGTTTCCAAATGCATGCATGTTAGACAAATTTTGGTTGCAACCACACACATGTAGGCTCATGCGTACGGTTGGAGGGTTTCAGCCACAAATACATCACGCTCTATGTGTTGTTGGAAGCTAGGGTTTGAGTTTTACAGTTGACCAAAGATTTCATCATTTGATTGTAGATTTCAGTAGTTGACCGCACATAATGACAATTGACCACAAGGTTCAGAATCGGGGTTTTGATTATTAGCATTGTTGGTTTCATCTCATGGATGTTGTTTAGCTAATTTTGTTGAACAGATTTGTGGTTGAATATATGGATCATTGTACTTTCTCTTTGTTGAATCATTTAATGATAATCTAATAAGAAGAAGAATTTGAAAGGGTTTTCCCCATAGTGGGTTTTTCCTTGGTCGTCAACCATTCTTGATGTCTCTATGTGTGAATTGTTTTCTTCTATTGTTCCTTTATGTTTTGCTGCATTGATGATGATATTGTTATTTCTATATAATTTCATATGTTACTAAATAATGTTGTAAATTTCAATAATGATAAGGTGTGATGGGGTGAATTTAATATGCAAATAAAGAAATGAAATTATCTAAAGCAAAGAATAATATATCCCTAAGAAAAATTAACATGGTATCATAGTTGGGCTGAAGAAAATTCATTAAGATCACCCCTATGAAGGCACATTTGCTGGAAGAAAGAGAAGATGGTGGAGACCTAAAAGAATGTTATGGTTTGAAGGAAACCCTAGGAATTTTGACTATTAGGGTTTGATGAATATTATGAGGTTAGGGTTTGGAAGAAATCTTGGATTATGAAAAAGATTTGAGATATACAATCTAAAAACCCTAGCATGATCAGTCTGAAGATGTTCTAGCACTTGTGACAAGTTTTATGTAGCACGAGATGGGATAATCTCAATTAGGTTGGGTTGCTGATGAAGTTGGTTGAAATATAATGAAGGTAACAATGTTATATAGACTATGGACAGTCATGACTCTTGAAGGTTGGTTCAAGAGGGAGATGCTCACCTCTCATTGAAGATAAGTACTTTTTCGATTTACATTACTTATTTATGTCTTTACTTTTGTTTAGATTTATTAATTTGATAATTGATTATACTTCTTCCATGTTTATATGAGTATTTATATACATCTGACCTCGTAATGAGATATGATTATTGGATCCTTCTTGATGATCATCCAAGGTGCAGGAAAATATAGCTAGAGAAGAGCTGTTTTAATCGGATACAAAGTGCAAAGGTATCTAAATGTTATAAGGTATTTATAGTATATTGTTTTAGCTGCAATATTGGATGGTAAGGTAAGCCCTAAGGTATGATGGGAATATAAACTTCATATATGACTCATATATGCATATTAAAGTAAGTTTGATTCATGGTTGACCCGAGTGGCTCCCGAAATAGAGGTGGCCTCGAAATAACTCAAAAATTAAAGTCATCAGATGTATGTGAAACAAAGACCAAATTGTAGTGCACGTATCCTTGATTCCAACAGTGCAAACAACACTTAAATTTGAGTTCGTGTGCTCAAATTATAGCCGGCCAAATTTTTGGTCAAACTTGGCCAAGTGGCAATCACTAAACAGGTAAAAATTTTGGCGAGGGGACAATGCACGAAAAGTGGTGGTCGGAAAGAACGAATTTGTTGCCTCCTTAATTCGCCCAATAACCCTTAAAAAATGGCAGAAAATTTTTAACCAATGGTTTTATAAAAACAAAAATAAAATACAAAATTGGGGCAGTGAGCTGCCACCCCCCAACAATCCAAATGATATGCAAATTGCATTGAATATAATTAAAATAATGTTGTGACCCATTGAACGATAGACTATATTATATGTATAAGAGCAGAATCGGCGGGGCTTGAACCTGCCTAACCCGGTGGGCTGGCCCGCCAACCGGGCAGTTCCAAAAATATGTTACAACAAACATTAACCACCACATTATATACAACCATTCAACATAACCGTCGATTAAAAAATATATCAATGTCGTGTTGTTATAAACATTTCAAACCAAATATGGGGTGGGCAGATTTTGAACCCAACCCGCCCCCACACAACCTATCAACTGTTGCCAACAAGCAAACGGCTTGTTATTTGAAAACTTTGCGCATGAAATCCTTAAAAACTTGAGTTTTCCATTCGACCGGGCAGTGGAGGAGCAGAGCAGTGGAACCAGGAGTGGCCATAGGGGGCAGAACCCTAAGAAAGGAATCTTGTTAGATGCTGAAAAAGTTCCTTTGGGGTCCAGAGGTGCAAGTGTCCGAATTTGACAAATTTATAGTAATTTTTATATGATTTCATGACATGAATCCAATGGTGATGTATTTTTCTGCATTTGAGCTATGCATTTTTCATCCATGACCGAGATTGGAGGTATAAGGGCCATTTTTGTAAAGTTTATTATAATTCATTTCTTTACTGCCACTTAATGAAAGAAGGCCTCCCCACTTTGAGCAGGGCTTGGAGACGTAGCCCACATTGGGTGAAATCCGTAATCAAATCATTTGTGTGCCTTTGATCTCATGGTTGATTTATGATTTCCGCTTCTTTTCATGTGTTTAAGTTACTTTGTTACATGCTCTTTTATATGCAATTTTGTATGCATCCTTGAAGTTATAAGATTTTGATTAAGTTTGGTATCAGAGTAGGTCTTCTTGATGTGAGTTGCATGAGTGAATGCTAACTAGAAAAAAGATCCAAAGAGATGAAGGAAAACTTAAACCCTTTGATCTCAAAGTGGGTTGTGCACCACGAAGATGGAACATGGTAGATGAGGAAGCTTGAATGGAGGAAGTGCGAAATTATCGCAAGATCTTCTTCACCATGGCACAAAAAGTTGACAAGTTGTTTGCAGAGTATTGCAAGACAATAAATCCCGAGAAGAAAGAGCTAGATGATCATGCATCAGTAAATCATGAAGGTGGAAGAGGAGATCATCCTAAACCACCCTCTCCATCCTCTAGTGACAATTTTTATTCTTCTTCTTCTCATCACACGAACAGTCATCATAGGAATAAATTTAAGAAGCCATTTTTTAAGCTAGATGTAAATTTTGATTTGCCCACATATAATTGAGAATCTAATGCAAAGAAACTAAAAAATTGGATTAGACAGATCGAGGTTTATTGTTAGATTCAGCAAATCGAGGAAAATGAGGCAAATATCCAATTAGTATCTCGTCGATTGAGTGGCACTGCCCTCGTCTAGTGGGAGAGCAAGTTGCAGAAAGGCAACAAAAACTTTGGTAATCTCCTTTCTTCTTGCTTGAATTTTGTTTTCACACTAAAAGATCAGTTTTATCCTTTGGGTTATCGACAAAATTCTTTAATGTAATGGCAATATTTGAGACAAGGAAAGGTTCAAAATGTACAAATCTTCACATAAGGGTTTAGAAAACAAGCATGGAATTTTGGCATTTCACTTTATTCACCCGAAACTGTAACAAAATATATTGGTGCATTACATGGTTACATCAGAAATTCTTTGTTGTTATTTGAGCCTACTACTATTGATGTGGCCAATGTGAAGGTCATTCACCTTGAAAGCAGGGGAAAGAATGATAAGGAAGAGAAACCAAATAAATCATCTTTTAAACCTCATAATGGAAAGTTCAAAGGAAAAGGCAAGGGAAAGGACAAGAAGGCAGCTATGACCAAGAAGGAGGAAGGAGGAAATCCATCTTGCACACATTGCAAGAAGGAAGGTCATGATGATGAACATTGTTGTAAGTTGCATCCGAAGTTGAAACCAAAGATATTTTGTGGGAAGAACAAGCAAAAGATGATGGAAACCATGCAACAAGACCTTGCATCTGATTCCGGCGACGAGACCTTGATCACAAAAGTGGGCACACAACATACTCTTTCTCTTCATGCTAATGAAAATTTTGAGTTACATGCAAGTACAAGTTCTTCAAATGAGCCTCTTGTTAATTAAAGAAAGAGAATTGAATTGTTCCACATTGGAGTCGTAATGAACATACTAAAGTGGGAACCTTGTTTGATATGGGCTCACAAGAAAATTTGATTTCAGAATCCTTGGTTAAAATGTTAGGATTAGAGACCAAGCCTCATCTGAAACCCTACCCTCTTGGTTGGGTGTGTGATAAAGAAAAATTACATGTAACCAAGCAGTGTAGAGCTAGATTTGTGATTGCATACAAACTAGTAGATGAGGTTGATCTTGATGTTGTACCCTTGGATATTTGTGGTATTGTATTGGGGAGTTTGTATTTGTATGACAGGAAATTAGTTTTATTTTTCCATGAAAACAAGTATCATATCACAAAACATGAGGTGGAATACATTGTTATAGCTCATCGTGCCAAAATCAGTGCCAATCTTGTAAGTCGGGTTAGATGAAGAGATTGATTAATTCTAGAAAAGGGTGCATGCTCATGGTTGTGAGAGAAAAATATGCCAAGACATCTGAATATTTCCAAGGTTGTGATCCCACTCATAAAAAGGAATTGTATGAAATTGTTGCTAACTATGATGGGATTTTTCAAGAACCAAGCGGGTTGCCTTCAAAGCAAGAGATTCACTTGCAACAGGATTCTCCTTTACCCAAAATTGGTATGTACAGGTTGTCAACCATTGAGATGGAGGAGATAAAGAATCAGGTACAGGATTTGATGAACCAAGGGGTCATAAAGCCAAGTTCTTCTCCATGTAGTTCACCTATCGTGTTTGTGTCGAAAAAGGATGGCACATGGAGGATGTGCATAGACTACAGGGTACTCAAAAAAATAACGATGAAGAATCGATACCCTCTCCCTCGCATTGATGATTCGTTATATCAATTGAAAAATGTTGTCTATTTCACAAAATTTGACTTGTTCAATGGTTATCATCAAGTAAGGATTGCAGAATAAGACGTATGGAAGACTACATTCAATATGAAACAGGGGTTGCTTGAATGGCTGGTGATTCTGTTCGAACTATGCAATGCTCCACCCACATTCATGAGAGTAATGAATGATATTTTTAGGCCTTTTCTTAATGATTTTGTACTTATGTATCTTGATGACATTCTTGTTTACAATAGGACATGCGATGATCATGTGAGTCATGCTTAAAAGGTGCTTGATTTTTTGCAAAAAGAAAAATTGTATGTCAAAATGTCGAAGTGTGAATTTGGGAAGACCTCTTTCATTTACCTTAGGTCACATTGTTGGAGGTGGACAATTGAAAATAGATCCTTCTAAAATTGATGTGATTGTAACGTGGCCTAAACCCACCAATGTTACTGAGGTTCATAGCTTTTTGGGTGCAGTACAATACTAGAGAAGGTTCATTGCCAACTTCTTTGTCATTGCATCCCCCTTACATGCATTGACGAGTGTGAAGCAAACCTTTTAGTGGGGAGAAAGTAACAGAAATCCTTTGATACACTGAAAGAGAAGATTAATACCACAATGGTTTTGGCCTTACCTGATCTCCAAAATCCTTTTGAGATCGAGACAGATGTCAGTTGATATGCTATGGGAACAATAATGATGCAGCAAAAGAAACATGTATGTTACCATTTGGAGACATTCTCCAAAGCTATTGTGAACTATCCCACATATGACAAGTATTTGTATGCCTTGGTTCAAAGAGTGAAGAAGCTAAGCACTATTTGATCGACAAGGAGACCATCATTCACAGATCACCATTCCTTGCAATACCTTCAGTCGCAGACCAAGCTTCAACAAGCACATAATTTCAGATGGATGGGATTCCTCCAGTAGTTTCACTTGGTAATAAAATACAAGAAGGGGACCAACAACAAAGTAGCAGATATGTTTTCTCGCCCTCCTATTTATGCATCTATAGTTTTTTAAAATGCCTCTTTATTCTTTGAAAGTTATGTTGAACAATATGTTGATGATGATTATTTTAAGGATATTTATGCAAAGTTGACTCATGGATCACAGGTGGACAAATACCATTTGCAGGGAAATTTGTTGTACCACCTTGGAAAACTTTGTATCCCCACCAATGAAAGAATACATGTAATCAAAGAGGCACATACCTCTTTTTTATCAGGTCATTTTTTCGTAGGGAAAACCATGTGTCATTTGCATAGATTGTGTTATTGGCCTCACATGAAAAATTTTGTGACTCGATATGTAAATGGACGTATGTTGTGTTCAATTAACAAGCCCACTAATAGAAAATCAGGGCTCTACACACCACTCCCCGTTCCAATTCGTCCATGGGAAAGTGTGTCAATGGATTTTGTAGGCGGTTTGCCTTTGTAAAGGAGAGGTCATGACTATTTGTATGTTGTTGTGGATCAATTTAGCAAAATGTGTGTATTAATTCCTTGTAAAAAGCAGGTGAGTATAGAGCAGATTGCTCATCTCTTCTTCCAATTTGTATGGTTCCACTTTAGGTTTCCCACATCCATTGTGTCTGATCGAGACTCTCACTTTCTTGGAGAGTTTTGGGAGAGTGCGTGGAGAATAATGGACACTAAGTTGAAGAGGAGCACAACATTTCATCCGCAAACCAACAGACAAACATAGGTTGTCAACCGCATAGTGATACACTTACTTCGAGGCTATTGTGGCAAGCATCCCAAGTTGTGGGACAAACAGCTTCCCTATGCACAACATGCA
>APFE031108667.1:1401-50978 GCA_000404065.3 Pinus taeda
CAATCATCTAGAAGTTATAATCTTCATCAACCACGTCCACAAGTTAGTAACATACAACATATTGAGCCTCATGATTCATCAATCTTAAAGTTTCAAGCTTTCAAAATTCAATATATAACATTTATCATCATTGATTGCCAAAGTTGTACTTGTAAGGTAAGTGTAACCATTACAACAAATAATATCTAACATGAAATGAAATGTTATAAAATGAAACAAAATGAAACAACTTTCAACTTTCATGAAGCATCATATTCATAATTCATTACTAATGAGTTATAATTGCCAACTTCAAACTTAAATTGACATATATTGTTTAAAAAAATATCATAATAAATATGAAAGAGTCAATGGTTATAAAAACTACTAGAAACTAGAAAAGAGAAGTAAATCTATTATCTATTTCTTATGCTTGGGCCTCTTGCCACCACGAGAAATGTCTAATTTTCTAGTCTTGTTGGAAAATCATGATCTTTGTTATTAATATCGCCCTCTAAGCATTAATATCCAGAGGTATCTTTGTCATTACCTCTGTATCTGTATAGGGATCTTTGTCATTAATATCACCCTCTAAGCATTAACATAAGATAGAAAAAGCATAGCATGTCAAGTCAAGATTTTGTTTGAGTGATGCGTACATTTTTCGGAGGGTCATGATAGAGGAGTTCGACAACCAATGTCACTAACATCAAGGTACATAGAGGGATTGGTGCTCTTGATTAAATATGAGTTCCATACCCTAATACATGACAAAATTCAATGGAAACATTGAAATCCCCCAATCTTGAAATCCTGAAAAACTGATAACTCTGGTCGATTTTGAATGAAATATAAAATTCTACTTTCTCCATATGAAATCCAATCAGGCTGGAACCACTCTCAAACATCGTGAGTCATTTCATGGTAATGTTAAAAATTTAAGTAAAAGGATAAAAATGAATATTTAGGAGAATGTCACTTTTACTTTAAGAATTTAACATTACCATGAATAGCATATCAATACTAGGGACATAGACTTGATCATTAAGTTGTTCCACTCAAAAATTATTTGTTTCTTTCAAAAAAAATTGCAAAAAAGGCAAAACGCTCCCAAAAAGGTAGGGAGTGAAATTTTTTTTAGGGAGCGCGCTCCCGGAATCGCTCCTTTTTTGGGAGCGATTTCTGGAGCGCGCTCCCAACCCACTCCCGAGTTGCTCCCGCTCGGAGTGCGGATTGGGAGCGGGATTGGGGGGGGGGGTGCTCCCCCGCAACACTGCTCCCTATTATCCTTTTACTTAAATTTTTAACGTTACCATTAATTGTTTCAGGGTGTTTGGGAGTGGTTCCAACATCATTGGAATTCATATGGAGAATATAGAGTTTCATATCCCATTCAAAGTTCAATAGACTTAACAATTTTCAAGATTTTAGGATTAATGGGATTGCAACATTCATTAGATTCTATCATATATTAGGGTATGTGATTCACATTTAATCAAGAGCACCAAGTCCGATATGTACCCCAGTGTTGGTGGTGTTGATTGTTGAACTCCTTTGACATGGCCTTAGCAAAAATGCCCCCTTCACTCAAACCAAAATCATTGATCATGTATGCTAATCTTTTTCTACCATATTTTAAGGCTTGGATTAGGCAGTTTGATCAAAATTGGGCAGTGTCGACTGATGTCTCTATATAATTGAGGTAACGACAAAGGCTAGTCAAGAGGAAAAGAATGAAGGATGAAACTAATGATGAGGATCCTAATATAAGCAATGGTGGAGCATTGTTTGTCTAGGAGTGGTGGATGTGCATGGTGGTGCTACCCCACACCTACAACATTTGGCAGCCTGGGTGCTTTCACAATTGTTGAACACTTCTTTTGTGGAGAGGTGTTTAACATCTAGATCAATTTATTGTTTTGGACCTTTTGGTCTTCATATTTTGGTGTATAGATGTCCTATTTTGCAAAACATAAGTATTTGGTCATGTTATTGTTGATAGTGGCCAGATAACCTATTCCATAAGTCAATGGTCTACTTTCTATTATGTGACTTAAAAATAATAAAATTTGTATGTTTGTTTGTAATTGATAGAATCTAGAGTCTAAATGGTTGATGCTCAAATAATTAATCATTAATGTATTACGGATGCCATGATTTATGTACAAATATGCATGTTTTCATATATTTTGCAACTAATTTGGCATTCTAGATGTTTTTTTTGAATGTGTGTGTGTGATAGATGTTTCTAGGATGCTTCGCTTCTGAGAATTTTTAGAAAATGGTGCTCCCAATGCTTTGCTTCTCAAAAATGCTCCAGGTTCATGCAACCTTGGTCATGCATATTTGGGAGCTGACCCAAATAGTGTGACTTTGACTAGTTGAGAGTGTATTTATACTTGCAATTTCTAAAATAAAGGCAATTGGGTGAGAGCATTGTATTATATTTGTAAATAGAATCTAACCTGCAATAAGATCTTTATCAGCTCCCCTTACAGCCAGACATATATGTGTGTCATGCATTTGTTGGAATTTTGCATATCTGAAATTTGAATCGGCACAATGATCACCTTGTTTTTCTAGTTTTGCACGTAGATCTGATTAAAGTGATTTATGACTAAGTTATGTTGTCAAGGTTAAATAAAAAGTACTTGGCAAACCTTAGGTTATGCTGTGTTTTCCATGATACGTCTTAGTCAGGAAACGTACATATGTGACAAGTGACAACATGATTAGGATTTTTTTTCATTATGGCTGAGGTTCTAGATTTAAGGCTTTCAAGCTGACATCTAGATTTTAGTCTCAATAAAATGGGTGTTAGCAACTGGGGAGAGTAGGTTCTTGTCAGACACCTCACATGCAGGTATATTCTTAACCAATACTTAAGGATGGATAGTAAAATACAAATGAGCTTATCATTTGAGTCATGTTGCTATCTGCAAGTTGATGTTACTTTTTGGTAGTAATCAACTAGTTTATAACATGGATTAAACTCGATGCAATTAAGGTTGTGATGCCAAGAACATCAATAAAGTAAATAACGAAAGTATTTATGCATGGTTATAGGATACGAACTTTGATGAGGTGGATATATGTATATCTAGGTGACAACACCATTTAATTGTAAATCATCAAACATAACAATTCACTAATAACCCTGGCTTAAAACTGGAATCTCTGATTTGTGAGTCCACCACCATTCACAGTGCTTGTAGTGGCCATTTAAGTCACATGGTTTGGGTTCAACAATGATTATGTCCAATTCGAGTTCCAGTATTTTAATGAGGTTCAGATGAGGTTTGCCTATATATATGTACTTAAAAAAGAAATGTAACATAAAATAGTAAGAAAACAACATCAATAAACATAAAAAATGTTATCATGACATGAAAACTTCAAGGATAGATGAGAAGCTTGAACAATGACATGAGGTTATGAGCTTGAGGTATGGACTTGGTCAATGCCAAATGGCCATGAGGTTTGACAAGGTTTGCTGAACCTCAAAGTTTTTAGGTTTGCCAAATTCTGAACATCAAAGTTAAAGTCAGAAAAGCTTGTAACATAGGGACATAAGTGTCCATCATCAATTCTTCCATTTAGGCCCTCGATAAGATCTATTAAACTATTAAGGATGCTTTTCCATGATACAGTTAAATCCATTCAAGCAAGTTCAACAACTTGCAAGTGACTGGGAAATTCTTTACGGGTTGTTACCATATTTCTTAATTCAGCATTTTGTTTGCATCTTCTGCTATTTTGGTCAGATTAGTGGAGCTCATTTCAAAATATTCTTTTATGCTCTTCATTATACATTTCAGTGATTTACTATTAATCATCAACAATAAAAATAAAATGCTACTCAAGCTGTCATAATTGAACACCAGAACTAGCTCTTTGTTTTTGAAAAATTGCATCTTATATTTCTTTAATGTGTAACAGAAGAAACATTATATTATTATACTTTTCCAGCAATAGTAGGGGTATTATCATCCTCATGAGCGAGGAGGGCAACCATGCCTGCCTCAGCTCCAACTTCAGGAGAGTTGCCATCTTTCCTGAACATACCTATCTTAGATGAAACTTGTATTGCCATGTAATTCTTCCTGCATGTTGAATCATCTGCTTGTCCCGCCTTCCACCGGAGAGCGGCAAGAAAGTTATAAACAGAGACTGATATTCTGCTACAACCCAATCCAGAAATTCAGGTTACACTGCAAGCTTCACAACTACCATATGCGAAGTATGTATGTTGTAGCCTATCGTTAACTGATAGGTTGTTATTCACAGCTGTCTGACAGCTCTAGCTTTGAATGCGTCATGTGCTTTCCAGATGACATGCGATCTCCTAGCTTACCTGACATGGGAATTCTGAACTGCCTTCTATTGAGTTCATCTGTCGTAGAGAAGCATGGGGGAGTGCTATTTTAAAACTCTTTGGTTCTATAATCAAAAAAGGTTTCTTGTATTACCATGTCCAGTCTTAAAAGATTGGTCCTTACACATCCAAGCTCCTTTTGCAAAAATTGGCTTCAGGTATGATTTTGCGGGCTGCTATAAAGGCATTTTTTCTATTCTCTGCTACCTCTGTGGATTGATTTCTCTCCAAATCCACCTGCTCAAGTACTTGGCCCACAAATCCCCCACAAGTGAACATTGAAAACCTCTTTTGCCATTATTTTGCTCGGATAGAAAAGGGTTAGGCTTATCTGCCTGGAATCCAGTTGATTTGTCCATATCAATCTCGATGATAAGTCCTAAGCACTGTGAGGTACTTGGAAATCCCTGTGAAGCCCCTCTGTGATTACCTGTCTAGGCTGCCATATCCTCTTGGGCACTCTTGATCATGAGATTTCGAAGGCCTTTGCTCCACTAATAAATGTTACATATACTGAAATGTCTCTAAATGGTTGCAACATTTGTATTTGTTTGGATATGATGCCATATGGGAGCCCACCACAGCACATTCCACCATATGGTTCTTACAATCCATTTAGCTACCAGTATTGCTCCCTGCGTTCTCATTTGTAACTTTAGTTTTTGATAAGCCATGATGTAATGTCCTTTCTAAGGGAAAGTTTGTCTAGTTCTACTTCTGACCCTCTTGCAATATTGTAGTGGGTCTAGAGTCTAGACTCTACATGCTTATGTCGCCTATTGCATAGCTAATTTGATCGAGCTCACATGGTTCTTTCACCATTCTTTGGTTTATTCTGACATTGATTTGATCAAGCTCACATGGTTCTTTCACCAATCTTTGGTTTATTCTGACATTGAATTTATTCTTTTCTTCAGTACTGCAGCAAAGATAAGAAGTGAAGTCCTTTCTCCATTCCGGACTGTCAGGATGTTTTTCTATCTTGCATTTATAGCAAGTGGTGGTCTTGGAGGCCTGATTTCCATAACTCGCTTGATTGCTGCACTGAGAAATGCTCCAAATGCAGATCTAGCTCCAGAGATCCTCAAGGGGCTGGGTATTGACTTGACTGCAGTTGCCTTATTCGCCTTTCTCTATACAAGGGAACTGAAGGCTCAGAATGCACAACTAGCAAAGCTCTCAAGGGAAGAAACCCTTGCTAATCTGAAGTTAGAGATCAATGGGAAGGAGGTAGTTCCTATCAGCAAGTTAAGAGGAATTGCCCGTCTCATTATAGTTGTTGGACCTGCTGCCTTCATTGAAGATGCCTTTAGAATGAGTGATCCTTTCACCAAGGATTTATTGGATCGAGGAGTGAGGGTGGTCTATTTTGCCACTGATGGTTTGGTACCCAACTTACAGGCCTTAAATGTAGATTCTAATTCAGCCGACGAAAACGATGATGAACAACTACGTACTATTAGTAGAAGAAAAAGCCTATGGAAGTTGACGCCCATTTATACTTCGGAATGGTCAAAGTAAGAAGATCTACTTAGTTAAGATGTATGGGCATAGGTAATTTCACTTATTTATCTTCTTGGTCGAAACAAAATGTGACCTGCTGTGTCCTATTTTTTTTGGTTTTGGCAGGTGGTTGAATGAACAAAAGTCATTGGCAAATGTTGCAGAAGATAAGCCTGTGTAAGTGTCCATTCAGAATTTCTAATTAAACATTTCTCCAATGAAGATCCTACAAACTGTGGCATCTTCCTATTTATGAGTAGTTTTAGTTTTCTAACAAGATGAAAACTTTGATCTTAAGATACATCTCTCTGCGTATGGATGGACGTGTCCGAGGGAGTGGAGTTGGCTATCCTCCATGGAATGCATTTGTAGCCCAACTACCACCTTTAAAGGGAATTTGGTCTGGTGTGCTTGATGGAATGGATGGAAGAGTTTAGAGAACTCTTAGTCATATTCAGGGAAGATCAGATGATGAGCACAAAGTTGCAGTCATAGAGAAGCTTTGAAAGGTAATGTAAAGAGCAGATTTCTTCAAAAAGCAATATATTAATGCGGCTTGTTCCCCTTTTAACTCTTCTGATATGCAAGCTGGATAAATATATTAGCAAGAAGTGCATATATAGCTTTTTTATAGTGTTATGATTTTTTACATGTGTTGCTACACGGGTAAACATCTTGACCTGAGCTTCAAAATTGATTTTGTTATAATATTTGCAGTAACATGATGCCTAAAATGACTCCATATCTCAGCTTCTTGATATATCCATTGTCTCCATTTTTGGCTGCCATTCACATGCATTGGCAACAGCGATCAAAAGAAGATTTTTCTCAAATTGCCGTTTGGTTACCCGGATTACCTGGTTATGTGGTTGCTTATTTGCGCATGTAATATGAAATTTGAATGATTGTATATACTATATAGTAGCCATGCTACACATGATAAAGGCCAAAAATACACTTAGTATGTAAAAATAAATATGAAGCAGTTTGAGTCTGATTGCGTCTGGTTTATAAACTACAACAACTGTATTGTCATTTTACAGATTTTGCAATCACAGGTTTCTGACAACTCTTTGGTTTACTGTGAGGGCTAAGGTTTCTATCATCCTTAATAAGCTCAGGGATATCAACAGATAGTGTTTCATTGGTATTGGTTTGTTCTGTTGAATGCATTCCAGCATCTTCATTGGCCTTTCATTCCCCAAACTACAACAACTGTAATGTCATTTTACAGATTTTGCAATCACAGGTTTCTGACAACTCTTTGGTTTACTGTGAGGGCTAAGGTTTCTATCATCCTTAATAAGATCAGGGATATCAACAGATAGTGTTTCATTGGTATTGGTTCGTTCTGTTGAATGCATTCCAGCATCTTCATTGGCCTCTCATCCCCCAATATTAGCAGATCATCTGCATTCCAGTTCTCCATACTTCATGAAGACTTAGCCATGGGGCTCCTTCCCACATTTTTCTACCATTACTGTCCTCTCAAGGTTGAGCAGCCATTTGATCAATGGGGGGCCTGTCTTTATGTTTGTCCTTTCAATCCAATTATTCTTCATTCATTAGTAATTGACAATTGTACAAAATATTTTTCCTTGAAGTAAATTTTGCCATTTTCAATCTTTAATTGTTTTTTTGGCAGCAGTCCTACTCACCCTTGGTTCAAAGCATCCACATTGAGTCACCCATGCCTACATGATCATCACTGATCACAGGCATCCCCATGTACACTATGATCCTTCACAATTCCACATCATAGGCATCCCCACGTATCATAGTATTCTACACTATGATCCTTCACAATTCCACCATGAGTTACCCTGTGCAGCCACTATAGACCCACTTACAACTTGACTTCAACATACTATATCTGCTCGTCCTCCTGACAATATAGATAATTTTTTATACTTGGATTTTGGCACTGATTTCTAGATAATTTTTTGAATTGTAAACCTTGCTGAAGAATAATTTCTCCTAGAAGAAAAGTTGTTGGGTTTTCTCCCAAGTTTGGGTTTCCTAGTGTAAATTTGTTGTCTCTATTGTGCATGGCTGTCTCTTTATGATCTTACTGTTTTCACTGCATTACTGTTGAGAATTTCAGTGTATAATTGCTCAATGATATGAGTGGCATGAGATAAATTAATTGGATATCATTAGGTAGTAATTACCAGATCAGAAGATTGGTTTCTATTGTGCATCTTTGTAGAAAATTCAACATGGTATCAGAGCCTTGATAAAAGAACAGCCATTAAAGTCATTTGTGAGAGAACAAGCCCTAAAGGAACCATAACAGACAAGAAGAGGACTAAACCAAAGTCTCTGAAAAGTTTTGAAGGGAAACTGAGGTGGAAAATGCTACAAGGAAAATCTGTGTCTAGATCGTAGCCCTAGAAGAAGGCTGAGGGCCCCAGAACAATCCGAAAGCCTTCTGAGGAGGGCTTGAACATATTAAGCTCAAACACTATGAGAATCAAATGAAGTTCTCTAATGATAAGGATTTAATCAGGGAACTCTTTTCACTGACCATGTTAAGCTTGAAGAAAATGGAAGACAATTAGATTTAACTCCCACTGATGAAGGTCTGAGTAGCAAGTCTTTTCCATTGAACATGTTAAGGCAGTCAACTCCAAGTGACGGAGGTCAAAGCTAGGGATCTTTACCCATTGAACATGTCAAGCCCGAACAAAATGAAAGTCAACCAGTCTCAGCTTCCAATGATAAATGTCTTAGAGGGAGCTCTTTGTTAATTGAGCATGTTCAGTTTAAGCAACATGGATATCAATCAAAACCATCCTCTGCTTCTTTTCTGCACGATCCCTCTAATGACCCTAAAAAAATGTTGTAGCTCAGTTTTCGACAAACTCTACTCCCTTATAAGTTATTATCCTTCAGTGAACATTGCCCCTTGTTGACTTTGTGTAGCACATCCTTAGACCCAAGGTAAAGCTAGTAGAAGGTGGCTGTGGTGGAAAACAAGAAAGGAAGGGATGAGAAGGGAAATATGATAGCAAGGTGATTGATGTTGGCATAGTACAGGTGGCTAAAGGAGAAACCTGTCTGTGAACAAGTTGACAGTGATCAAAAGGAGTTGATTTTTGTGTGAGCATTGGAGGCAAAGGACCTGGTAAAGGGTTGGAAGACTTGGGGTTTGTGTGAAGTAAACACTAGAGCAAGACTTGAAATGTTGGATGCAAGTGGAGTTGTATAATGCATACTTGTTTTATCTCATTGATAACATGTGGAATGTAAGTGGTAGATCCAAGGGTAGACTTGGTGTTGATAGTAGCTTAGTGTTGAGCCTTTGGTGTGGTTGGATAACTCAATGAATGGCTTGCTAAGCCTAATCCGTAGATGACAAAACCCTCACCCTTACAAATCATGCTAGATATGAAAGCAACATGCATTAGCAGTTGATGTCGAGGACAAGGATGAGCATCCACCTCAAAAGAAGGAAAAGGAATCCAAGCTTGATGAGATTGCAGATGGACTTCGTTAATTTCTACAAGGAGGCAAGGATCAAGAGGGAGTTGACAATTTCCTACATCTCTCAACAGTTTAATCAATGTTGGAATTTCTAAGTCTAACTGTTAGAAACCCTTCATGTACTTTTTTGATTTATTTCTGCCTACTTGTTCTGATTAATTAACAAGTTATTTACCATGTAAATATTGAAAATAAATACAAGTACATGCTCAACACATTACAGATCATCAACTGAAGGAAACAAAAACAAGCACACAAGTGACATTGTTGTTTTTGGACCAATGTCTCTGGAAAAACCCAATGCGGGAAAATCGGTGCAACTATTTGAGGGTTTTATTATTATGCAGTTTCTGAATACAATTTGGGTGCCAAAACCGGCTCACCCAACAGAGAGTAATCTCCGCAGTAATAACTCTCTACTCGGAAGTAGATATTCCGGTTGAAACCCCAGATAAACACTCTGATAGCTCTCAACTCCAATCTACCCCACGAAAACCCCAGCGTCAGCCTCTAGTGACTGCGTCAGCCCTTTCTGGCCCAGCGTTTCCCTAGCGTCACCCTGGCTTGCCCTGCGTCAGCCTCTGGAGGCCGAGTGTCAGCCCTTAGAGCCTCTGCGTCAACCATGTTGGCTCTCTGAGGCACTGTGCAGCTCCTGGCTACCTTTGCATGAGCCCTGGATGACTCTGCATGAACCTCTGGCTAGCTCTGTGTCCCTCTCTCTCGACTTTTGCGCTGATCCTCCTAGTACTATCTCTGTCTCTCTGCTTTTGTATTCACTGCCACTCAGCTGCAATCTTTGATCACTTTTTCGACTCCCTCAGCAAACTCTGCCCCAAAAAATCGAAATCTTGATCAACTTGGTGTGTTCTCCAAGTGACCCTCAAGCCTCCTCTTATACTTTTCTCGTTGACAATTCAACGACCGAGGTTAAGTCCCTAATCAATGGTTAATATTAACTCTGGCTTGATCCATGACTTTTGGATCCTTCCAACACAGTTTTATATTAATTCACATTAATATTTTATTTTCTCTAAGTTTAGACTTAGGGACTCCATTAAAAATATTAATTATTTTAATATCTCCCAAACTGTTTAGAATCTGCCCAAACCATTTCTGGGTATTGGAGATCTCATGTGCTTTAGCGTCTCCACCAATTTTCGTGGCTAGAGCACATCCAATGCTACCCCAAATCAACAAAAGATAAGTAATTCATATCTTTCTCCCTTGATTACTATTATTATTTTTATTCCTTGGTTAGCGTCTTGTCTTTGTATTTTGTGCTTGGTCATAATTGTTTCTTCCATAGCCTCCTGAATGAGGTTTGTGGGTACTTTGTGAAGGATGCCAATGCAATGATTCTAGTAGCATCGGGAAGAACAAAGCAAATTTTGTGGCAATAAGGTTCTCATAGCTTCCTGAATGAGGTTTGTAGGTACTTTGTGAAGGATGCCAAGGCAATGATTCTAGTAACATCGGGAAGAACAAATAAAAGCTTGTGGCAATAAGGTTCTCCTAGTAAAAGGGAGTGGACTACAAGGATATTTTCGCTCTAGTCTCTGATGGATAGGTGTTAAAATTTGGTACCAGAGGACAAGTGGTTCCTTAAGGCTTTGATCTTTGGCCTAGGGAAAAGTGTCCAAAATTTAGCTTTTACTTTTCTCCTAAAGTGACTTTATAAGTGGTAAATTCAATTTAATTTAAAAGTGACTTTATAAGTGGTAAAGTTACATTCTAATTTAAAAGTGACTCTGTAAGTAGTAAAATTACATTCTAATTTAAAGGTGACTTTATTAAAGTCAATGAAGAATTAGAAAGTGAAAAAGTGAATATGGAAATAAAAGGCTAAGTGGGTCTTTATTTAAGTGGGTGAGTTAAAAAATAGAAAGTGAGAATTAAATGCACATTTATTCTCAGCCCTAGATCTAAATGAATTTCAACCATTAGATCTTAGGGTAACCTAAGAGGTCATTTAGAGAATAAAAGGAGAAGAGAAGAGGAAAAGATTAATTCATTCTTTCATAAGCATTTGAAAGAAAGAAAAGAGAGAGCAAGGAGAAAATTTCTGAGCACTGAGGAAGTGAAGGAGAACAACAAGAAGACATTTCAACAAATCTGGACAACATCATTTATTGGCACGCATCCCAAGGCAAAATCGTATAGTAGGAGAAAGGCACAGAAATCGAGGAAGAGGGATAGTAGCAATCCATACGGTTCGTACAGTCTGTACGTATGGGCACATTTTTTGAGGCAAGCCGTACAACATTTAATGTTGTTTTCTTATTGTAAAAATTTCTGTTTTGGTTGTTCGCTGATTGGCACGATTTTTGAGGTGGAGTTCAAGCACAAAAATCGATATAAGTTGTAATTTGTGGTTGCTGGAATTTTTACTGTGTATTTTAGTTTCTCTGTAAAAGCATTTTTAGAAACAAAGAAGAGCTCTCAAACTGGTTTTCCATGAGAGTTGTAGGGGGTTTTTCCAGGGTCACATTGACCAAAAATCATTGTGTTATTTTCTATGTTGGCTGTCATAATTTTGCTGTGTTTTATTTCTGCAATTTTAGCAGTTGTGAAATCTCTAAATTTGTGTTTTTAGAAAATATTGTCATTTTCAGATTTTAGAATTGTTGTCATGCTTGGATTTAAAATTAAATGCATGGAGTGATAAGGAAAACTGATAACTGGAGTGGGGGTTGAAATTTCTTCATGGTATCAGAGCTTGGTTCGCTGAAAAATGCAGTTTTTGGACAACCAAGTGAAAATTATAGCAAGTTGATTTTTACACAGAAAACAGAAATCTTTACCACATATTTGAAAAGTTCAGTTTGGTAGGATAGTGAAACATGTCTTTGGTTTTGAGAGTTGAAGACGGGTTGGATGGGCAGAACAACTACAGTGCATGGAAGGAGAGAACCCACATCATCTTTGAGGAAGCAGAAGTCTAGGGCATTATGGTAAATACCACACAAAACCCAGTAGTAGTACCTGCTGACCCTATACAGTTGGCAGAGTTTAACAAAAAGAATGCTAAGGCAAAAAGATTGATTCTGGAAGGAATCAAAGGCCATGTCATTCCTCATGTGAGAGGAAAGACTTATGCACGAGTTGTGGACAACCTTGACTAGTCTTTACCAGAGTTCAAATGAAAATAGAAAAATGGTCTTAAAGGAGAAACTGAAGGCCATTAAAATGGCTAAGACTGACAGTGCTACAACATACCTCATAAAGATCACTTCAGTGAGAGATGAGTTGGCAGCCGTAGGTGAGATCATTGCACCCACTGAGTTGGTGAGGATTGCTTTGAATGGTCTTCCCAAGACTTGGGAGAATTTTGTGGATGGCATTGTTGCACGGGAAAACCTTCCTGATTAGGAGAGGTTGTGGGATGTTTCATTCAGAATGAGATCAGAAAGAACCATCTTGGGGCAGCCAAACAGGTGGAGGAGGATGACAATGTGGCATTGTTAGCAAGAGGCAAGAAGGGCAGAGTAAAGAAGCAAGCTTCCAACAATGGAGGCAAAGGCAAAGGTAAAGGTAAAGGCAAGCAACAAAACAAGGAGAAGGACTATTCCAAAGTCAAATGTTGGAATTGTCAAAAGTTGGGACACTATGCTGTTGTGTGTTCGGAGAAGAAGAACAAGAAAGGGAAAGAAAAAACCATGGCAGCGTCTGCAGAGATAGAGAGCTTTGATCGGGAGTTTGGGTTCATAACTTGTGAGGGCACTAGTGCAGGATCACCTGCCATACAAGTTCAGAGGGAGTGTGCATTCCTCGCTACTAGCAGGGCATCTTCTAGCATTTGTTATGTTGACAGTGGCGCTTCCCGCCACATGACAGGAGTCAGAGAGTACTTCTTAGAGCTTTCAGAGGGTGATACTGATATGGAGGTAGTCCTTGGTGATGACAACATTGTTAGAGCAATCGGTGTGGGGACATTGACATTTTAAAGGGGACCCAAACCTCCCTTGAAAGTGTCATATGTTCTATATGTGCCTGGAACGAAGAAGAACCTGATATTTGTCTCAAAACTTGAGGATAGAGGGTATGATGTGTTGTTCAGGAGAGGGCAAGTGCTTATATATCCTAGGGGAACTCCAACTTCTTCAGCTAGAGAGATTGGTGTGCACCATGCCAAGGTGTACAAGTTCTCATTCCAGCCCCTGATTGCATTGAGTAGCAGCACTCGAGACAGGACCGACAACAGATCTAGCAATTTAGAGTTGTGTGAGATTTGGCACCGTAGGATGGGGCACATGTATCATGGGGCCTTGAGTACATTGCGGGAGATCACCACTGGTGTGCTAGATTTTAGTTCTGATCACCTTGATGTATGCAGAGGATGTGTTATGGGGAAGTTTGCCAGATCCCCTATTCCCAGCAGTGACAGCAGAGCAACCGGGATCCTTGACTTGATTCATACCGATGTGAGTAGTTGGATGTCTCATGTATCCTTGAGTGGCTATGGGTACTATGTTTTATTCATTGATGACAACTCCAAGAAGACCTGGATTTATTTCTTGAAGACCAAGAGTGAGGTCTTCAAGTGGTTTCAAGAGTTCAAAGCTCTTGTGGAGACCCAGACAGGTAGGAAGATCAAAGTCCTCTGGTCGGACAATGGAGGGGAGTATACCCTTGCTGAGTTTGTTGATTTTTGTGCTAAGGTGGGCATTAGTGGGGAGTTCACTGTTCCTTATAACCCCCAGCAGAATGGGGTTGTAGAGAGGAAGAACAGATCCATTGCAGGGGCTGCCAAAGCCATGCTTCATGATCAGGGGTTACCTTTATTTTTGTGGGTAGAGGCCTGCAACACTACTATGTACTTGCAGAACAGGAGTCCACATCATGCCTTGGGGAATGTGACTCCGGAGGAGGCTTTTTCTGGGAAGAAGCCTGATGTTGGGAACTTTCATATCTTTGGGTGCCTTACATATTCCTATGTCCCCAAGGAGAACAGGACCAAGCTAGAGCCCACTGCAGACAAGGGCATCTTTGTGGGTTATAGCGAGACCTTGAAAGCTTATCGGATTTATATTCCTGCGCAGAGGAAAGTGGTTGTCAGGCGGGATGTGAAGTTTGAGGAGGAGAGAGCTTTCAGGAGGTCACGGGAGTTAGAGTATCTAGAGTCACCAGACCCTCAGGGGCAGCTGAGTCAGTCACAGGGATCCAGTGGTCAGGGATCAGGAGGTACATCGATTACAGTGTCAGGTCCATTAGTGAGCAGTGGCTCTCAGAGTCAAGTGGGTGGTTCTTTGGGCAGCATGCAGGACAGTCTGCAGAGTAGTTCACAGGGTAGTCCACTAATGGATAGTTCGCACGGTACCTCAGCATCTACAGGCACAAATTCAGGGATGAGGTCAGTTAGCAGGCCTTCAGAAGTTCAGGCTTCTGATGATGATGAAGATTCTTTCACTTCGGTGGGAGAAGTATGCTCAAGGAAGAGGAAGCCCAAGTGGCTTCAAGATACCTTGCGTGAGGCCACATAGTTGTTGGGCCAAAGAGACAGGTTAGAGGGAGTAAACCACATGAGCGTTTCTGTAGTTACATGGCATTGGTAACAAGCATTATTGACTCCGAGCCTTCTAGTTATGAGGAGGTAGCTAGCCAACAGGTTTGGAGAGAGGCCATGATGGAGGAGTATTCTTCTATTATGAAGAACGACGTTTGCGAGGTAGTGCCGAGGCCTAAAGGTAAATCAATTGTTACTTCTAGATGGCTCTACAAGATAAAACATGCTGCAGATGGCAGCATCGAGAAGTTCAAGGCTCAATTTGTGGCAAGAGGGTTCTCACAGGTAGAGGGAGTTGACTATGAGAAGACCTTCGCTCCCGTAGCTCGGTATACATCTTTCGCTTCATTATATCGATTGCAGCAGAGATGGGTTGGAAGATCCACCAGATGGATGTGAAGACCGCATTTCTCAATTGCTTCATTCAGTAGGAGGTTTATATTGAGCAGCCGCAGGGCTTTGAAGTGCATGGGAAGGAGTCCCATGTATGCAGATTGAAAAAGGCACTCTATGGCCTGAAGCAAGCTCCTAGAGCTTGGTACTCGAGGATTGATACATACTTGCAGCAGATGGGTTTCACAAAGAGTGAGGCTGATTCGAACCTATACTTCATTGTGGTGGGTGAGGAGCCTCTCATTCTGGTGTTGTATGTTGATGACTTGATCATCGCTGGTGCAAAGAGACTCATTGAGGGCTGCAAGAGAGATCTTCATTCAGAGTTTGAGATGAAGGATATCGGCTTGATGCATTATTTTCTAGGATTGGAGGTGTGGCAGGAGGAGGGGCATTTCTTCCTGGGACAAGGGAAGTACATTGTGGATATTCTTAGCATATCTCACATGGAGGACTGCAAACCCATGTCTACACCTATGATCACTAACTAGAAGAAGCTTCACGCTTCTGATTCCGAGTTGGTGGATCCTACTCTATACAAACATCTGATTGGTTGTTTGATGTATTTGGTCAACACTCGACCAAATATATGTTTTGCAGTTAACACTATGAGTCAGTTCATGTGTGAGCCCAAGAGAGTGGACTGGGTGGCTGCAAAACACATTCTACGTTACTTGCAGGGGATTGTGGATTTTGGTCTGGATTATAGACAGGGTGATGGAGTGAGACTGGCAAGGTACACGAATTAAGATTGGGCAGGTTGTGCTTCAGATAGGAAGAGTACTTCCGGGTGCTGTTTTGGGTTGGGTTCGGCAATTGTGTCGTGGAACAGCTGGAAACAACAGTGAGTTGCATTGAGCTCAGTTGAGGCAGAGTATATGGCTGCTAGTTTGGCTAGTTGTGAGGCCATATGGCTTCGCAAGATGTTGTTTGGTCTATTTGGTCAGGTATTGAGACCTCCAGTAATTTACTGTGATAATTAAAGTTGCATAAAACTCACGGAGAATCCAGTTTTTCATGACAGGTCAAAGCATATTGAGATCAAGTATCCGTTTATTAGAGACTATGTCCAAAAGGGAGCTGTCAAGCTTGAGTACATTTCCACAAATGAGTAGGTAGTGGACATTTTCACCAAAGCCTTACCACGGGACAAGGGTGTCTACTTCAGAGACAAGATGGGAGTGGTGAGGAACACTTTCCTTGGAAACAGGGAGTGTTAAAATTTGGGTACCAGAGGACAAGTGGTTCCCTAAGGCTTTGATCTTTGGCCTAGGGAAAAGTGTTCAAAATTTATTTTTTACTTTTCTCCTAAAGTGACTTTATAAGTGGTAAAGTTACATTCTAATTTAAAGGTGACTTTATTAAAGTCAATGAAGAATTAGAAAGTTAAAAAGTGACTATGGAAATAAAAGGCTAAGTGGGTCTCTATTTAAGTGGGTGAGTTAAAAAATAGAAAGTGAGAATTAAATGCACATTTATTCTCATCCCTAGATCTAAATGAATTTAAGCCATTAGATCTTAGGGTAATCCAAGAGGTCATTTAGAGAATAAAAGGAGAAGAGAAGAGGAAAAGATCAATTCATTCTTTCATGAGCATTTGAGAGAAAGAGAAGAGAGAGCAAGGAGAAATTTTCTGAGCAGCGAGGAAGTGAAGGAGAGTAGCAAGAAGACATTTTAGCAAATCTGGACAACAACATTTATTAGCACACATCCCAAGGAAAAATCGTACAGTGAGAGAAAGGCATAGAAATCGAGGAAGAGGAACATAGAAATCGAGGAAGAGGGACAGCAGCAAGGGCACAAATTTCGAGGCATATCTGGGCACGAATTTTGAGGCATCCGTACTGTCGAAATTCATACGGTCTGTACAAGTTTTGGGCACATTTTTCGAGGCAGGCCATACAACATTTAATGCTGTTTTAATGTTGTAAAAATTTCTGTTTTGGTTGTTTGCTGATTGGCATGATTTTTGAGGTGGAGTTCAAGCACGAAAATTAAGATAAATTGTAATTTATGGTTGCTGGAATTTTTACTGTGTATTTCAATTTCTCTGTAAAAGCATTTTTAGAAATAAAGAAGAGCTCTCAAACTGGTTTTCCCCAAGAGTTGTAGGGGGTTTTTCCAGGGTGACATTGACCAAAAATCATTGTGTTATTTTCTGTGTGTGGCTGCCATAGTTTTGCTGTGTTTTATTTATGCAATTTCAGTAGTTGTGAAATCTCTAAATTCATGTTTTCAAAAAATATTGTCATTTCCAGATTTTAGAATTTTTATCATGCTTGGATTTAAAACTAAATGCAAGGAATGATAAGGAAAACTGATAAATCAGAGTGGGGGTTGAAATTTCTTCAATAGGTTCTTATATAAAGGGCTCGAGCATAGACCCAACAAAAGTGATTGGTGTTCAAGAGGGAGAAATTGTACAAACATCCAAGACCGTGCCAAATTACAGGAAGAGCTTCAATTATGTGGGAGCATACCATCAGGGACAGTGAAAGGAGCAACTTTCCTAGAGGATGTCATGAGTTGAGATTTTCAAGGTGCTCAAGGATAGAAGGTCTCTATGAGTAGTATGCCTTCTTTGAGAGGACCATGTCAGATAGCAGAAGGACTTGCTTATGTGACAAAGGGAGGAGTAGTAGTAGAAGGACTTGCTTATGTGATAGAGGGAGAAACAGTGGCAAGAGGATTTTTTTTCGTGATAGAGGGAGTAGCCAGGACTACCACAGAAATACCTGCGTTAGTGTCGGAGGGAGTTGGCCTCGGAGATTGAAATGAAGGATTTTGGCTAGATACACAATTTCTTGGGATTGGAGATTTAGATTTAGTGGATCTCATGATGTATAGGAAATTGATTGGATCTTTGATGCACTTGGTTAACACCAGGCCTGATATTTGCTTTGTAGTGAACACCTTGAGCCAGTATATGTTTGAGCTGAGGCAGATACATTTGTTTGCAACAAAGCATGGTTGAGGTACCTACATCATACAATAGATATATTTTAAGATATGTTTTGGGTGGTGAAGTGAGGTTGCAGGATATACAGATTCAGAGTGGGCTGGGAGTGCAGAGGACAAAAAGAGCACATCAAGGCGATGCTTCAACTTGGGATCAACTATGATATCTTGGTTTGCCAGGAAGCAAACTTCTATTGCACTTAGTATAATAGGATCAGAGTATATTGCAACCTGTATTGCAAGTCGTGAAGCAGTGTAGCTTCAAAAGCTTCTTATAAAACTCTTGATCAAGTCCCTTCATCTGAGACATGATGCAGAGAGGAGGCATTAGGGGACTTTTGAGGTCTAAAATGGGTCTCCTAAGGAAATTATAAAATAATTGTGGAAATAATAAAATAATATTAGATTACATCATCAAATTTTAGAGGGAAAAAAGACAAAACTATGTTTTCAACTTATCTCCCTATGGGTTTACTCAAATTTTGAGCGGAAATACTCGTTGGATGAAAAATTTGATTCCTCATTCAAGGAGTATCCATGTTGCATACAAAATGAGAAATACATTAAAAATGTGATTGCAATCACGTTTTTAATGTATTTCTCATTTTTTCGTGTAGTAGGGTCCATCGAAAGTATGCAACATGGCTACTCCTTGGATGAGGTATTAAATTTTGCATCCAACGAGTACTCCCACTCAAAATTTGATTAAAAATTTAGGGAGATAAGTTGAAAATACGAATTGAAAAAGTAGTTTTATTATTTTATTATTTTTTAATCTGTATACTTTTTTACTCAAAAAATGGTGAATCATCCCCCATGGTTGACATCATCATCTTGAATCCTATTGGTCCTTATAAAGTTTATTTTGGTTGTACATTTGTCTTAGGAGGCCCATTTTAGACCTCAAAATTCCTCTAATGAGTGGAGCTCCAGTGTATATACACAAATGAATAGATTGCAGGCACTCTCACCAAGGCTCTATTTGGAATGAAGTTTGTATACTTCAAAGACAAACTTGGCATGATCTAGAATGTCTCCCTTGTTGAGAGGGAGGGTTGATGTCTTTGTGGAATCAGGGAAGACCATCTCTTGAACCCGTAAAGGACTTTGGTTGGGTCATGAAGGACTTTAACTAGGAGATATGGATGCAACATTCACCTGAGAAGCCAAAAGGACTTGGCTGGGTCATAAAGGATTTTGACCAGAGGTGAATGGCTTAGGGCTATTACAGGATTAGATAGATCTTCTTTTGAGAAGCCAATAGGACTTGACTGCGTCATACAGGACTTTGACCAAAGGAGATAGATGTAATTCACTTGAAAAACCAGAAAGGAATTTAGCTAGGTGAATGGTCCAAGGGCAAATTCTCTCTGAGAAGCTAGAAGGACTTGGTTTCCATAAGGACTTGGCTAGGTCATAAAGGACTTTGAACATAGGAGATTGTTACCTTTTCCTACGGAGCCATAAAGGACTTTTGCTAAAATCCCTGGATACATACATTGCCCACTCTAGGATGAAGTTATTTATAGGCATACATCAACATGGAAAGCTCATGAACTTTTCTTATGGACGAGAAATTTCAGCTAAGGGGAAATCGGTTGCGACCAAGGAGAATACCTCCCTCGCTAAGAGGGAGTGTTGATTTTTATGTAGCATCGAGAGGTATTTCCGCATGCCAAGAGGCCTCATAAGTCTGCCCAAGAAAATTATGAAAATGAAAAATTGAAATTCCAATTTTTGGGCTTCATGTAGGCTCCAAAATGTCAAGTTGGCCCCACCATGAAAGGGTGTGACTCATTGTGTATATATATGCAATGAGTGTTCCTCATTTCGACCATTCACAACGACATAACATATCTTCTCAAGCAGTCGCAGAAAGGAGCAAAAAGGAGAATGAATTGTCCAAGCTTTGACCAATTCAATATAACTATTATTTGATTGAGTTTGACATGTTGTTTGACCAAATTATTTGACCCAGTTTGATTGCAAAAAAGGCTAACTTTGACCATAGAAACATGTCAAGTTTGACTGCAGACGTGGACCATTTGATCACAAGTTTGACTGCAAGAGTCAACTGTAGGTTTGAAGTCGATCGTAGGAGATAAGTTGAACAGGTCAAAATGTCTAGAATTGACTATTTTGGGTGGTTTGACCAGTGTTGACTTGTTGGTAGTGTGACCAAATTGAATAGTGTTTAAACTTGGATTTTGGCATAGATTTCTAGAGAATTTTTGGATTTGTAAACCTTGCTGAAGAATACTTTCTCCTAGAAGAAAAGTTGATGGGTTTTCGCCCAAGTTTTGGTTTCCTAGGATAAATTTGTTGTACCCATTGTGCATGGTTGTCTCTTTATGATCTTACTATTTTCACTACATTATTGTTGATATTTTTAGTGCATAATTGCTCAATGATATCAGTGGCATGAGATAAATTAATTGAAGATCATTAGGTAGTAATTATCAGATCAAAAGATTGGTTTCTACTGTGCATCTTTATAGAAAATTCAATAATTGTTTGATGTTCAATTGGTCTTTTAATAACCACCCATTTCAGTTGTCAAAATTTCTCAAACCAAGAGAAGTTCCCTTCACAACATCTTCGACACTAGGAAAAAGACAAACATATCTCAAAGCACTAGTTATTTGGATCCTCTATAGTGGATTTCAAAGAACACCTCTTGTTATTTATATTCACACCTCCATTCTTATTGACATCATCTCATCTATTCTAGGAATGTGGCGGTATCTTTGTTACCATTCCCATCACAATGGTGAACCTTAGATGGGATAGAGAGAGTAATCATTACTATCTACTTCCATTGATTTACCTTGTATTTGACTCCATCCCAATCTCCACATTATATTAAGTTGTACCTTGTGATAGTTGCAACTGTCTTTTATTTTAAAGACCCATGGGCTTTATCAAGCTACTAATGCTGACATCATAGAACATTTTTTCAACATTGTTCACATTAGGTTCTAGGCATTGTTCCTGTTAAGGCAATTCATTACTAATATTAGTGTTGTTGAGGGTGATGCAGATATCTACCTCATCAACTTTCCAGTGACAACACACATTAGTCATATTTTGAGAACATGTTCAAATCAACCCCTTTGGCTATTGTCTACCATTGTAAATCATTTTGTGGAAATATCATGAGCATGTGACATGCTTGCGGCATTTGTATCAAAATATTTAGAAATTCCTTGTAGTTTGTTGTGTTGGGAATACTGAGAAGGGGGGTGAATTAGTATTTCATAAATTTCAACAATTTAGATATTAAAACAATTAACCAATAACAGCACATCAAGAAACTGTAGATTATAACAAACTAGAGATATAGGGGACTGAGGAGCGATGGAGATTAGGGCTTGCGAGGGTTTGGGTTAAGGTATCAGATTATGCAAGTTGTTGTAACCACTGGAAACCTGCACCCTCGCCATCCGCTGCCGTAACCGGAACAACTCCATCCTTCAGCGCACGGGTTGACTTGCCGGGACCTCGGGGGGCATTTATCGTTTGTTACCAACCAGTCGACGACTTGCTACCTGTTACAGTCAGTCCGTTCCCTGCGCTTTGTTTATTCTCCGTTATTCCAGCTAACTGAGGTGTCCGCCGTTCCAAGAAGCAGCTATCGTCATGGATGAACTAGAAGCCGTTGATTACTCAGCCGACCCGCTGGAGGGGGTTCCCATCTGGCGCACATCTTTCTCCACATCGGAAGGTATTTACAGTTCTGGCCTCACCGGTAGTTTTTCTCCATACTCTTTCGCGGAACCGTCACGGACTCAACAGGTGGTTCTTTCGGACGACCCTCCTACTTGGCCAGTGCTCTCTACCCCCCTCTTTCCCCAGCAACCCTAGGTTTCGTGTTTGGCTGCTTGAACCCTAACCCTGGTTTGGACCTCCCTGTGTCAAGCTCTCTTTCCCGACCGTTTGTTCCCCCATCGGTTCCCATAGCTTTGGCCGGATTTACCCCACAAGGTTCCATCGCCCCTCCTTCCGGCAGTTTATGGCCGTTCCAACACTTAACGGTTCCTTCCTTGTTTCTGCGGGCATCCAAAACCCTCCTTCGTATAACCCTAACCCTCCCCCTACAGCATCTGTTCCTATTTCGAGCCGGGTACTCCCACAGCCTCCTCCTCTAGGATCTAAAAAGAAGCATAAGTGTTACAAATCCAAGCCAGACAACATCTTTCTCAGATTAGAAGAGGACATTCAGTGGGGTGAGACTATGGACTTCGCCGACAGGGTCCTGGTCGGGCGCATAAGAGGACGGAATTACACGGCCGCTCGCCTGAAAGCATGGGCATCCGAGGTTTGGGGTCACCATCTGGTTGACATCCCCTTCGTGTAAACTTTTGTGAGGGGATGGTTCGCCCTGAGATTCGCTTGTGCCGATCATACCAACTGGGTATTGTCCTCTTACTGGCACTTTGAACACGCCCCGGTTCTTCTCAAGAGATGGACACCCCTTTTTGATCCTGAGACAGAGCAAATAGGCATTAGACCTGTTTGGATTTGGCTACCTGGACTGCCCCTTCAATACTGGTCTAAAGACATCTTCTGGCGGATTGGCAATGCGATTGGTACCTATATGGAATATGATAAGTCCTACCAGCTCACTGGCATGATGGCATATGCTCGGATCTTCATCAACTTGGATACCAGGGGAGGCCTACAAGAGTACATCACTATACAATGGAGGGACACATCCCACAAACAAATCATTGACTATGAAGGCATTCCTTATCGCTGTCGCAGATGTCACAAGGTGGGGCATTTATATAGGGATTGCCCTCTCCTTCAGAAGAACAAAGATCCAGAACACCCCGGGGGATTCCCCTCCCGGCAAGAAAATGATCCGGTCCTGGAGGAACGCAATAAGGATATTGGGGTCCCCCGAGGTACTCCTGATACAACGGGAGCGGTCAAGGATCCCTCAGCCACTAACCAGCCTCCGCCATCTCCTCCAGGCAGCACCGGTCATTCTCAGGATATCAGCTTGGACCCGGGTATGTTTCTTACATCTTCATCTCACTCTTCTCCTGTGTTTGGCTTATCTGAAGTATCTGCATCTCATTCCTGCATTGGCACATCTCCCCCTTTATCATCGCTCTTGACCTTAGTGGGTATATACAGATCCCTGGATCACGTCTCATCCCACTCCCTATTATGCTCCCTTCCTCTCCCCTCACTCTTTTCCTCCCCCTGTAATCCATCCCTATCATCTTCCTCCCTCCCCTCTGCTGCCATGCCCTCCCCCCCAGCTTCCCCCCGGTACTCTCTCCGATCTAGATCGAGGGATAAAAGTGTCGATGCGATTGGACTGGAACCTGAAGCTACCCCTGTCTCCCATAAGACCTCAAGGGGCCGACCCTCTCGGCTCACAAAAGCTAGACACACTGCAGGAGAAGAAGTTGCCCTTGGGCGACAGCAAACCATCCTCAGGGCCCTTAGAGCTAGGAACGGCCCTCAGACGCATCCCTCATGAAGATTATCTCTTTCAACTGCAGAGGTTTTGCTAGTCAGCCCAAAAAACTAGCTCTCAAAAGGCTGCTCACTTCTTCCCAGACAGACATCATATTTTTACAAGAAACGCTTTGCTTGGCTGATCCCCTTATTCACACTCTTCACGCTTGGATGCCTAATTGGACCTTCCATGCCCGGACGCGTCTGGGAGATCTGGGGGCTCTGTTATTGGGATATGTAACAAAGCTCTTGAGATTAGGAACACCTGGGGAGGGAGGGGCTTCATTGGCATGGATATTTTTTCCCACCCTCTTGAGATGGAAATCCGTATCATGAATGTTTATGGCCCCTGTGTAGACAAGGCTAATTTCTGGAGAACCTTTCTGGACTCTGGTCTCCTACAGGTGGATAACATCATTCTAGGAGGGGACTTAAATTTTTCTTTGGGCTCCAGTGAATGTTGGGGTCACTCAGCCCAAGTCGACAGTTTATCCGACACCATCTCTTCCCTTCTCGAGGAACATTAGTGGGTGGACATTCCATCCGCCAAGATTCAGTATACTTGGACCAATAATCGCAGTGGTGATCACGGTCTTGCCAGAAGACTTGACTGATTTCTCATCGAGGAGGCTTTCCTGAGCAATCTCCCCCGCATTCGCCAATGGGTTGGTACTGGAGGCATCTCACACCATAGGCCAATATATATGGAATTGCCCGATGTAAATCAGAAGATAAGGAGCCCTTTCAAATTCAATGCCTCTTGGCTCAAAGATCCTTCATACATACAGATGGTCACTAACTTCTGGCAGACTAGCCCCATACTGGACAGTGAGGATCATACTGAAGGTTTTATAAGGAAATTGACTGATCTAAAGAAGGTTTCTAAAATGTGGGCTCATCAGAAGCGCATAAGTGATGACAAATCTCTGAGGGAAGCAGAGAGAGCTATTGCAGCACATGAGGACATCTTAGATGGCACCTTTCCCATGGTTGAGAGTAAAGAACTTTACACCTCTCACATTAAGAAGCGCTCTCAGATCCTAAAGGAGAGGGAAGAAAGTTGGAGGCTCAGGAGTAGAGCGATTTGGCTCACCGAAGGAGACGACAACACTAAGTTCTTTCATAAATTTGCTAATGGTCGAAAAACCATTAATACTATTTGGGAATTGAACGATGAGCAGGGGCACTTAGTATCATCACAGAGGGATCTGGCTAGATTAGCCATTGAACATTTTAGGAGCATCTATAAGGCACCTAGAGCTGCGAATATTTTGGAGATCATGCGAGTAGATGAACACTTCCCTAGATTCGTCCATCAAGAAGATACAGGAGACCTATTGAAGGAAGTAACGATGGAAGAGTTAGAGGAAACACTAAAATGGTTTAAGAAAGATAAGAGCCCAGGCCCTGATGGGTTGACCATTGAGTTCTACATTGCTTTCTTTGAAATCCTGGGGGAAGACCTGCTCAAGATTGTGGAAAATTGCAGGAGTGGTAGGATATCCTCGACCATTAAATCTACCTTCATTGCCCTTATCCCGAAATCAGATAACCCCTCCTCCTATAACGACTTCTGCCCCATTTCCCTTTGTAACTGTCTATATAAGATTATCTCCAAGATAATCGCTAATCGCCTGAAGCCTATTCTCTCTCGACACATATCATCTGAACAGTTTGCTTTCCTGCATCACAGACAAATCCATGAAGCTATTGCCACTGCACAAGAACTCCTCCATACCTTGCAGATTAAAAAACAGAAGGGTATGATATTGAAGGTAGACCTCTCAAAGGCTTTGATAGAGTAGACTGGCTTTACATCATACTATTGCTAACCCATCTTGGTTTTCCTTATGAATTTATAAAATGGATTATGGGCTGTATAACTGATGTATCTTATAGTGTGTTACTCAATGGGGAAGCTACATCTTTCTTCAGTTCAGAGAGAGGGCTCAGGCAGGGATGTCCACTCTCACCCTTACTTTTTTTACTCATCATGGAAGGATTAAGTAGGACCATATCAACTGCTCGCGACAGGAATCATCTGACAGGCATCAAGATATCAGAAAATTTTTCCCTCACTCACCTATTGTTTGTTGATGACATACTCATTTTCTTAAATGGAAGTATTAGGGACACCACGGCCCTCCAGAACACTTTCAATTTGTTCCAACAGGCCATTGGGATGTCAATAAATAATAGTAAATCCTCAATTACTTCGGTGGGTTGCTCCCAGCATGAGATATTATATACATTACATCGCTTTCCATTCTCCTCTCAGAACCTGGCAGAAGGGATAAAATACTTGGGCTTCAGATTAAAGCCACTTGGTTACAGGATAGCGGACTGGACATGGCTCATTGCGAAAGTGGAAAAGAGACTTCAAGTATGGTATCATAAATATCTATCCCGTGCTGGCAGGTTAATACTTATCAAAGAAGTGATAGAAGCCACTCCAGTCTACTGGATGACCCTGGCGTGGATACCGAAAGGCATATTGAACAGATTACAAAGTATTTGCTGCAGATTCCTATGGAAAGGCAATCAACCGGGCAAGCTATTCGCCTGGGTCAAACGAGACACTATAGCAAAACCCAAGAGCTGGGGAGGATGGGGCATCAAGAGGTTGGACCTCTTCTCCAAAGCACTGGAGGCCAAGCTTGGCTGGCAGCTTATCACCAGTAATAGTCTCTGGTCCCGTGTAGTTCAATTGAAATATATATGGCCCATGAATCTGATGGACTGGATTAGGCAGTAGCATGGAATGAGGAACAACATCTCCAATATATGGAAAGCAGTCATCAGTTCATTACCCTCGCTGCGGGATGGTATTACGTGGCGTATTAAGGAGGGCAATGCTGTGTGTATCGGCTTGGATCCATGGGTAGGCTGTGTTAATGCCCACAGATTACCAACAGACTTAATAAGGCATTTACACAACAGGGGAGTCATCCACATCAAACACATTGGTGACAGCATAAACTCTTCATTTCTACAACAGGCATGGAAAACGACTCAAGACTTGGAAATCCCTGTACAGTGGCAGCAGGATTGGCAAAACTATACAGATGCCCTTACTCAGGCACACATCCGTCTCACTGAAGGACCAGACGAGATCATTTGGGCTTTTGCCAAACACGGTGTATATTCTCCGAAACAAGTTTACATTAGACTTATGGAACCTCACAAGCCCCAGAATATACTTCCGACTTGGAAACAGCTATGGAAACTCAAGGCGGCCCCTCACTCACATTTTTTGATGTGGAACATCCTCTTTGACAAGATCCCCACCGGCACTAATCTGATGAAAAGATCGTTTCATGGCCCGTTCTGGTGCCACCTTTGCCAGAACGAAGAGGAAAGCACAGAACATCTTTTTCTAAATTGCCCCACATCCAAAGAATATTGGAATTCCATCATTACTCAATATCCACCCTTAAAAAATTTGATTGGACATAACATCATGGATGCTTGGAATACATGGTGCACAAATCATAAGGGCAAATCCAAAAACTTACCTTTGCTTTTCTGTTGGTCATTATGGATTGCCCGGAACCAAGCTATCTTCAACCACAGATCCCCCCATTGGCCTACCATCTTGCTCCATACCATTTCAGACTTCGACCTTCTTCCTGAAGACGACCCCAGCGCTCCTCCCCGAACTATCATTCCTGAAAACATTGACAAATCTAAGCCCTGGGCATATTTTGACGGCTCTGCGCAGGAGGCTGGCTGTGGGGGTGGTGCCATCCTTAACCTTAATGATAATCATTGCTTTAAGATCCAGTTTAACCTAGGCAGAGGAACTAATAACTTCGCTGAACTTTGCACTGCAAAACATATTATCCATTTTGCACTAGCGAAACAATGCAGACATCTACAGTTGTTTGGTGACTCTCAAATCGTATGCAATTGGTTGAATGATGCATCTCATTGCAATGCATTTACATTAAGGCACATATTAGACGAAGCTAAAAGATTGATATCATCATTTGACTCCTTCGTCTGTCAACACATTTACAGGGAGCTCAACTCAGAAGCAGATCACCTATCCAAAGAGGCAACGCTTAGACATGGGAACGATTGGTTGATTCAGGAGGAGATTGATGGGGTCTACTACCAGCACTACCATAGACCTTTTGATGATCTTAGAGTTTAAATGGGCTGTGAACCCCATATATATTTTGATTATCCTTGTATATATTGCACATATTTACTCGTTTTGATACTGGTACAAACTGATCATGTTACCTTAGTCATTTCTCTCTGCGAAGAGATGGATATAATTTTGATCTTGCTCACACTATGTTAGCAAGCAGATATAGATACAGTACACTAGAAAGCAAACTCCCTGCGTGGAGACATAACAACTTTCTTTTTTATCAGAATATTATGTAACTCGTCAGGCAACTGCCTCCATATGCATATGCATCAACATCTACAAAATATAATTTCTTTAAATCAATAGAAATTACGACTTTTTCCAAGGGAAAAAAAAACATCACATCAAAGGAACACGAGATATATATGAGCAATATATTTATATTACAAGGGAAGCTACAACTTCCAGATTTACCAACTACAACTGGAAGGGCTACAACCCCAAGATTTACTAGTTCCCATTGGAAGGAGATGACAACCTCTTAGAGGAAGCTATAACTTTCTTTCCTAGCACCACCTTGCCACCCTATAGAATAAAAGATAAAATAAAAACTTATTGGGTTTCTGTACCAATGACAATGACCCAATTACAACAACATTTAGACCTTGGTTATCTTCAACTCCAATACTGCCCTTCTGTCATGTCCAACTTGCTTGTTGCATTAACTCATACTGTAGGCAATTGAACAATAGAAATGCATACCTCAGATCATCAAGAATGTGCCCTTACTGTGCCATTGATTTTGCCTCACAAGTTCTTCAAAGTTAGCTCAAAACTCTACTCCACAACTGTACTAGAGGTTTGCTTCAAGACTTATCAAAACACACATCAATCTCGGCTTCAACAAGGGTTCCTTAAGACTTCAAGGATTGCTCCAAAGACTTGCTTGAACAAGTGTTAGAGTTTGCTCCATAAGGGGTCTGCTACAAATCACATCTCAAGGTTTGCTTTAGATCGTTATAGATCTACCACAAGTCTACTCTCAAGGTTTGCTTCAAAAACCAAGCTTTAGATTGACCCTAAACAAAGATTTCTTTTGCCATCAAAGCGACTCTCATTCTACATCAGACCAACATTCAATATGGCTTTGTTATAACCTTGAAATAGTATTGGATTTGCCGTAAAACATCCTGAAATATCCACAGAGACAGGATGAAAAGGGGAACTGTACAAATGCCTTAGGATTCGAACTTGAATAGAGATATAGTCTGAATAAAGGGGGCCGAAATTTGGCCTCTATGACAACCGCATAGGAGGCCTTAGGGGGGAGTGAAACTGGCCTCAGGAAAACCCAAATTAGGGCCTTAGTGTAGAAATTCCTTGTAGATTCAAACCGCTAATTGTAATTTACTAAAACAATAGACTTGAATCTATTCTAGTCATCCACTGAAACAATTAAACGATCGCGAAATCATGAAGCATACAAGAGAAAGAATTCAATCAACACATTACACAATGATTTCCTGGGGAAATCCACAGCTAAAACCCCCTGTTATCTGTATATTGCATTAGTCAAAAAATATGAAAATATTACAATGCTTTGCTCAAGCCTGAGCAATCTCTACACTATCTCTATCTGTCTCACTGATTCGGATTTAAACAGGAACGCAACAAATTACAGAGATAACCATAAACATAGAGATGCAGTGGAAATAACACTTCACTTCATTAATGTAAAATACTGAAATATGCTTACAAATAGAAATGGAAATATACTAGCTAGGGCAATGGTAGCTTATCTCTGAGAAGAGATGTCGTGGCTACATGCCTCTGAATTGCCTTACAATGAGGCTCAAGGGACTTGTTATTATTGAACAATAAGAGAAAACCCTAAACAACCAAAACCCTAACCCGAGGAGATGTAACACCAAGAGTTTATGGGCCCCATTGGAGTGAGTTGGATAGCCAACTTCCCGGGGTCGTGACTTGGTCATATTATCTTCGTTTGACGCGCATGATAGCCTGTTGGAAAGATATATCCAAGGACTATGATGGAAAAGACGATTTTAGACAGAAAATTGCTAGCGGTAGGTTTCCAAAAAAAACGTCGTTTAGGGCCTCAAAACGGCTCCAGAAGTTTAAGACCCGAAAAACTGCTAAAAATAGTAAACTATGCTACATTTAAGGAAACTGAAAAACCAAAAGAAGCAATGGTGGGGGTCCAAGTGGAATTGGTGGGTGGCCACTAATATCCACTTGGATCACTCACTGCTTCCTAAATAAGCCAAGACCAATACTTAACAAAATTACTACTTGCCCTAGTCCTTATTTCCTTGCATTGTTTCCTTGGGAATTAGCCCCTATTAATCCTCAATTGAGCTTGCTCAATCCTGATAGGCCTTCCTCTGACTGCATGTACCACTTGTACAATTTAGATGATTATACAATTGATAGTACATTGTCCCTGAACTCCAATCTCAACTGGGTAACTCTCAGATATGACATGTATGAGTTATTTATGAATGAATCATTAGTTATCTGGTTGAACACATGAAGCAGTACCCCATTGTCTGACCTCCTACTTGTTCCTCCATCGGTCAGAACTAGTTTAATTGAGTTGACTTTACTTAGTTAAACTGGATTAATTAATTACAACTCAAAATAAACTCAACCAGCACTCCCGTAAAGTAAGAGATACTCTACATGACTCAAGTTAGACCCTCAACTTGAATTAATTGAGCCACTAAGTCAAATTAACTTAGTTAACTTGTACAAGTTGTCTTCTGATGTGTAATTATAATTTTATTCCTAATTTAATTCAAGGACAAAATTAAATTAGGATTTTCTTGTTGCATTTTTAACACTCCCTCTCAACAAGAAAGGGATTATCAGATACCCCAATCCTACCTCTATGGAACTCGAATTTTCCTCTTAACAGTGCCTTAGTCAAGATGTTTGCATCCTTCTCCTCTGTAGGAATGTACTCCAGCAACATGATTCTCCTCTGAACACAATCTCGTAGATGGTGATACCAGATGTCGATATGCTTGGACCGATCATGAAAAAGTGGATTCTCAAATAGTTTGATACAACTCTGATTGTCACAGTAAATCACTGTGGGATCCATCTGCTAACCAAATAATCCAACAAGGTTCTTCCTCATCTAGATAGCCTCACAAGCTACTTGACTAGCAGCCTTGTACTTTGCTTCTGCCGAATTGAGTGCAACTGAACTCTGGTCCCTGTTGTACCAAGAAACTGTTGCTAACCCAATACTGAAGATTCCTCCTAATGTGCTTTTCTTGTCAGATGGACTCCCTGCCCAATTTGCATTTGTGAAGCCTTGCAGCTTCACTCCCTTTATCCGTCTATACCAAAGACCACATTGAGTGGTGCCTCTAAGGTATCTCAACACATGTTTAGCTTCCTTCCAATAAAGTTTGGTTAGCTTAACCATGAATTGACTAAGCTGGTTAACTGCAAAACATATGTTTGGTCGTGTGTTCACCAAATACATAAGTGAACCCACAAGCTCCCTATAAATAGTAGCCTCCATTACTGCACCTGAAGTAACATCTTCCTTCCTCCAATTTCCTGCTAGAGGAGTCTCCATGGGTTTGCTGCTCTCCATGTGGAACTTGTTCAGTATCTCATTGGCATACTTGCCCTGAGAGACAAACAGTCCTTCATCTCCTTGCCATACTTCCATACCAAGGAAATAATGCATGAGCCCCAAGTCCTTCATCTCGAATTCTCTTGCAATATCCTCTTTGCAAGATTTTACCAGCTTCTCATCACTTGTTAGAATTAAATCATCGACATATAATACTATAATCAACAATTTAACTTCAACCACAATATCGTAAAGTTTTGCATCTGTTTCATTTTTGGTGAAGCCCAACTTGGTGAAATATTTGTCAATCTTGGTGTACCAAGCACATGGTGCTTGTGTCAATCCATACAATGCTCGTTTGAGTCTGCACACATGCGACTCTCTATTGAAGGCGCTTGAGTCTGCACACATGCGACTCTCTATTGAAGGTCTCAAATCCTTCTGGCTGCTCAATGTACACCTCTTCATCAATCACTTCGTTGAGGAATGTTTTCTTCACATCCATCTGATGTATCTTCCTTGCCATCTGCGCTGAAAGTGCTAGAATAGATCTAATTGAAGAGTGCCTTACTACTGGAGCAAAGGTCTCCTCGTAGTCAATATCATCCATGTGAAAGAACCCTCTAGCCACAAATATGGCCTTGCGTTTCTCCACACTCCCATTTGCTGCTTGATTTACCTTGTAAATCCATCTAGAAATCACGACTGACTTATCTGTTGGTCTTGGGACCACTTCCCAAACATTGTTTCTGATAATGGAGTCATACTCTACCACAACATTAACCCATACTGGTTTTTGCACTGCTTCTTTGAATGAGGATGGCTCAATCTCTACACTCTCGTTCATCAGAGCCATGTAGTTAGTGTACCGATCTGGTGACCTCCTCTTTCTATGCTATGATGTGGGTGCTCCCACATTCTCTCTAGCATCATGTATCAATATTCCAGCCTCTCTAGTACGCCTTCCATCTCTGGAAGTTTTTGCATGAGTGGATGCTTCCACTCTCTGCTCCTCTGCATGTGGTTATTCCACATCATCTTGAGGTTCTTTTTTTGGAGCTAAAAGCTCCTCATCTGCATGCAACTAAAGCTCCTTCTCAAGGGAACATCTCATGGCCTTCTCTTCATCGAACTTCACATCTCTACGAACCATTGTCATCTTGTGAGATGGCAGGTACACCCGATAGTTGTGAGGTGTATCAATGTACCCCACAAATATGCCCAACTCAGTTGTTTCCTTTAGATTTTTCCTTGCATCCTTGGGAACATGACAGTAAACTGTTGAACCAAAGACCTTGAAATGTGCCACATCTAGTTTCTTACCTGAAGAAGCTTCTTTTAGTGTACTCATCCCGTGAATCCGATGAGGACTCCTGTTTTGCACATATACAATTGTGTTGCATGCTTCAGCCCATAAGTGCAATGGTAGGCCATGATCATGTAACATTTCCCGTGCAACTCCCATAATACTTATGTTCTTCCTTTCAGCCACCCCATTCTGTTGTGGGTTATGGGGTGTTATTAACTCTCATCGAATGCCTTCTGATGCACATAAGTTCTTGAATTCATTCGACACATATTCTCCACCGCTATTGCTCCTAAGAGCCTTCACTTTCATGCCAGTGTCTTTCTTAACAAGTGCTTTAAATTCACAAAATTTGGAGAATGCCTGATCTTTCTTTTGCATGAAGAAAATCCAACACTTACGTGAGAAATTAACTACAAATATTACATAATACATGTGCTTGGTCGTGGAGGTTGTCGAGAACGGTCCACACATATCTGGGTGAACTCTTTCAAGAATCGCTTGTGCTCAACTGTCCTTATCATCAAAGGTGGGTTTGGTGTACTTCCCCAATGTACACCCATTGCATGTATCTCTCTGCTCTATTGCACCCTTGGGAAGTCTTGTAGAAATCTGATGCATGATCTTCAAAGCTCCATGGTGCAAGTGACCCAATCTTCTATGGTCTCGGCTCTGCACCTTCTTTGCTTGTGTGCTCAAGACAAAATAGTCTTCTACATCGAATTTGTTGAGGTTCTTCACCCAAACCCCGATCCGCTTCACTTGTCCTGAGGCTATGTGGCGAAGGAAAGCCTTTCCTTTTCTAAATATCACATCGTAGCCATGGCCCTCCAACATAGAAACTGAAACGTCTTCTTCAGACTTAGAACATAAATGACATCTTTTAATGTGAGAGGAGAACCAGACTCCCTCTGAAAAGTAACAGTATCGATGCAGGTCGTGCTATACCTTCCATCGTCTCCCATTTCGATGTGCATCCTTCTCCTCCAAGTCACTGAATAATTATTTGTTGTCGGTCATATGGAATGAGGCTTCACTATCCAGATACCACACGCTACCCATCACTGATGTTACCATGCAAGCAATGAGGGTGAAATCCAACTCGAATTGTGAAGCAAGAGCTTCACCTGTTGCTCCTCCTAAGGGCTTCTTGCCGTCGACCTTCTTGTGTAGACACTTCATGGCATAGTGTCCCAAATCATGACAGGGAAAACATTTAATCTTCGACAAGTCTTTCTTCTTGTCACCTTGACTGGAATCTGATTTGGAATGGGATGACTTCCTTTTCCCTTTCTTCACTTTTCCAGCTAAGGCACAGTTCTCCTCATCATCATGCTTGGATGAGGATACATCGTTAGTGTTCCGCTGAATCTCTTCTTGCACCAAGTCAGGCCACAAACGCTCCCACTTTGGTAGCTTCTCCCTCCCATTGATTGAATGTTGGTAGTTGTGCCAGCTCTTGGGAAGGCCTAGAAGTGCTAGGCTGACCAGATCATCTTCAACAACTGTAACACCAACACTTCCAAGCTCATCTTGACATTGGGTGAACTTGTTCAAGTACTTTGGTATTGTGTCGCCCTTCTCCATCTTGATTTTCCTGAGCTTGTCCTTCAGTGCTAGCTTCCTATGGTCACTGTTGTTCTGAAACAAGTTTGTCAAGGCCTTCCACATTACATATGGAGTCTCTTTCCCATGGAGGTTCGATACAATTTGATCTTGAACTCCTTCTAGTATGATCCTTCTCGCCTTTGCAACACATTTCTTCCACTTTGCCAAATCTTGAGCATCTGTTGTTGGAGGCTTAGGAATATCAATGTCTAGGAATTCCTTCAGCCCGTTGTCTTCCAACACTTCCTCCATCATTTCATTCCAAGCAATATAGTTCGAAGTACCCTCAAGGGCATATTCGAGTCTCAATCTGTGGAACGACATCTTACTGGCTCTGAAGAATGATACTACAAATTCAATTTCACTTGCAAAAGACAAACTCGTATTCTCCTCTTCTAGAGTGATTTCTGCTCTGATACCATGTAGAAATTCCTTGTAGATTCAAACTGCTAATTGCAATTTACTAAAACAATAGACTTGAATCTACTCTACTCAGTAGCGGAAACAATTAAACGATTGCAAAATCATGAGGCATACAAGAGAAAGAATTCAATCAACACATTACACAATGATTTCCCGAGGAATGCCACAACTAAAAACCCATGTTATCTATATATTGCATTAGTCAAAAAATATGAGAAGATCACAGTGCTTTGCTCAAGCCCGAGCAACCTCTACACTCACTCTATCTGTCTCACTGCTTCCTAAACAAGCCCAGACCAATATTTAACCAAATTTATGCTTGCCCAAGTCCCTATTTCCTTGTTTTGTTTCCTTGGCAATAAGCCCCCATTAATTATGGAAATTCCTCAATTGGAATTGTGCAATCCTCATAGGCCTCCCTCTGACTGCATGCACCACTCGTACAATTCAGAGGATTATACCACTGATAGTACATTGACCCTGAACTCCAATCTCAACTGGGTAACTCTCAGATCTGACATGCATGAGGTATTTATGAGTGAATCATCGGTTAACTGGTTGAACACATGAAGCAATACCTCAATGTCTGACCTCCTACTAGTTTCTCCATCAGTTGGAATTAGTTTAATTGACTTTAACTCAGTTAAACTGAATTAATTAATTACAACTCAAAATAAACTCAACCAGGGCTCTTATAAAGTAGGAGACACTGTACATGACTCAAGTTAGACCCTCAACTTGAATTAACTGAATTAACTAAGTCAAATTAACTTAGTTAACTTGTACAAGTTGTCTTGTGATGCAGAATTACAATTTTATTCCTAATTTAATTCAAGGACAAAATTAAATTAGGATTTTCTTGTTGCATTTTCAACACTTTGGGAAACTACAAAAAATCCAAAATTATCCACAGATAGCTCCAGTTAGAATATACTTTAAACAAGGTTGAAGACAAGCCTCAAAACATGTCTCTAAGCCATGACTTCTCAGACCTGAATATCCATTTAGTAGCCCATAAAAGATAGTGAGTTCTTCAAAGAAATTAAGGTCGTTTTAAGCTCAGAACTGCTCAACAAAGATCCAACAAAAGACACTCTAGTAACTTGATCTTCTTCTTTAGGTATTCAACAAAGCACAAGGTCTCATACCAATTCAGATTCCCTTAGATTAGATACTTCTCTAGATCACTGAATTTGCTTGCCCATATTTTCCCATGGTTAGGGCTATAAATAATGGCTGAACAAGCCTATATTGGGGCCGACATGACCCTTTGAAGAGACACGTCTATAATAGAGTTGACCTGAATAAATCAAGTAATTATATTTTGAAAAGACACCTTTATTTGGAGCCGACTTGAAAGAGGAGAGTTGACCTGTTTATAGGAGACTTAGGATACTCAAAAAATTTTTTTTTTTTGACTATCATATGATCTTTCGGGTTGATTGGGACACATGTATTTTAGTCAATCTTACTATAATTCTGACCTTCTAAGGTTTGACATAAAGTATTAAAACCATAAACATTATGTGGCATCATCTGGTGCAAAACCCATTCATTTGGGGCACTAATCTTTAAAAATTAATATATCTCCAACCAAGAGGACCCACAAAATGTGCCACATATCAAACAAAATGACTTGACAAGGGATACCAAATTAGGAGGTCCTGGCAACCAAATTCACTTTATTTGTCCATGCAAATCATCAAACTAATGATGGCCCATTCACCCTTTGACATCAATGACAATTTTTCCGACATGCGTTTTTGCACGTGTGTTCCTATCTTTCTCCTTGGACTAACCTTGAGATTCTTCACGCTCTCTCTCTCTTCACAATGTTAATTCATAGATTGTTATGCAAATGATAGCACATTTTGGATAAACATTTTCTCCTAACCTCACACATCAAGGGGCTACTGTTATCATTTACAAATCGCTCACTGTCATACAGGTGATTGTTGAAGTCATCATCACGCTCACTATCATACAAGTTATTGTTGAGGTCATCATCATTCTCATTGTCATACAGGCAATTGCTGAAGTCATCAACACTAAGGAAATGCACCATGTCATTAGTATATCTATGAAAAGAATTTCTCAAAACCACGGAACATTTAGATTTTGTATAATTGCATGGATTTTCATCAAATATCCCATCAAATTTACATAGAAAAAGTACACAGAAGCAACTTTGCCCATCTTGGAAAAAACCATCCAAGATAGTTCAAGTGAGAGTTTAAAAAAAATCTTAATTCATGTGCCTTTGGAGACTAAACATCTTGATACAAGCATTAGTTCACTCAAGTAAACTCAAGATTTTGTGATCGAATCAGTATGCCTTCGATGCATGAATCTATATGATTCTTGGTATCAAATATCTGTTATATAATGAGGCCATGTTTATGCATTCAAAGAGTCAATTGGAGTTCAAGTAGTGTTATATTGGAAAATTCATTCTTGGGAGCCATTTGCACCTGTTTGAGAGAGAGAGAGAGAGAGAGAGAGAGAGAGAGAGAGAGCCCATAAAGGATCAAGGACCCTCCTAATAAGAAGGAGAATGGCGACTTCTTGGTCTCTCATAAAGGCATCTTTGCCTTATCATTGTTAATTAAGGTATACTCACTTCATTTTTATATTTTTTTTGTTTTGTATTGATTTAGTTTTGTTTTATAATGCAAGTTGCTAAGTTATTAACCTTGTTGTCTCTCTTATTTTGTTGTTAGCATCATTCAACCTTTCCATTACTTAAAATATACCTTTTTGCTCATCTTATCAACATTATTTCCTGAACAACTACTACTTTTTCTTCTAATGAGTAGGCTAACTCTACCATGTCTTTTTTCTTCATAAATGTGGTCTTGGTGTTCATAGAATTTTCCTCTCTGTGACCAAAACTTGGGCCTTCATGCTTAGTCCTCAATTCAACTATATTAGAGCTTAGGATACCTTGTATTCACTTTCCTGGCCTTTGTACTTTAACAATTTTGAACCAATGCCTCTAGTATTCTTTTCAAATTCACCAAAATTCTCTTGACAAAATTCTAAGGAAAGTGAGCTTACTAGAGTTGTCTTGGTCATGGTGTTAGCATCGGTAGTGGCACTAGAATGTGGATTTGCTTCTATTTGTTGCATACTTGCTTGTATCTTTTCCATTTCTTCTTAAATATCTAACAAATCTTGGTATAGTTGAGTAGTCATTTTGGTGAATTTGTCCTCTTGACCATTATCCTGCTATGTGAATTTGTCCCACAATTGCAAGGGTTGCAATATTCTTTTATTTGTTTTTCCCCTCATAGCGCTGGAGTCATGGCGTTTAGAAAAAAAAAATCCAAGTCATCCACTTTCTTCCTCCAATACTAACTTTCCTCCCGAATGTTTTTGTTGAGGTCTCTAAACTCTTTTAGCTTCTCCCTCTTCAAAGATTTTCGAATGGAAACTACTTCAAGGTCTCTAATGAATTTTGATGCTATATAATGCATAAATGGTAGGACCATGTTCTATGTGTTTCACAAACATGGATACTATGTGGAATAAAATTAAATTTTAGGTGTGTTTAATAATCTTATTACAAAATAAACATTGGGTTCTCTACAAACTCTATTATTATTCTTTATTTAGTCATGAGTATTTGGAGTAGTGATGTGAATCCAACACCTTTTTACCTTTTTCTTATCCTTATCTCTACAAGTTGGTTTCGCTTGAGCAATTTCTCCGTTTCTATGTATTCCAAATAGCAAGAGGTTGATATGACTCACTCCTTTTAGTTGATCTAATCCCATATTGTTCCGAGTTCTTAGATTCTCATATGGGATTCCAATAGGTTCCAATACACTCCACTAGTGATTTACTTTAGTTTACAAACATGTTGGAATCCCCATCCATTTTCCTTTGTTTGATGACTTCTTGTCTCTCCCAATGTAATGGGTGTCAATACCTAGGCAAGAAGAAATTTCTTTTCTTGGCAATTTGATTTGCTTTCATTCCAATGGAGCTTGAGAAGATTGCTTATTAGTAGTGTCAAATTCATTGTTTTGTGTTGCAAGTTGACTACTTAGGATCAATAGCTAGGTTGAATTTCTTCCTTATATCATGAATTGGTTGGATTACCAAAAGGTCATTTTGAGCTAAATCATTTTCTCTTCTTCTAGAAGGTTGATTCTTTTATTAGATTGATCTCTTTATCTTTTGGATGGATGGCTTCAATCACTGATTGATTTCACTTAACAAAGTGACTTGTTTCCCACTCAATTGACTTATTTCTCTTGTTGGTTGACTTCCTTTAGTAAAGAAATTGGAGGGAGGTTTATTTCATTCTTTTGATATAGATCACACTACCTACAAATCAATTCTTCCTCCACTAGTTGGAAAATGGTTCTCTCTCATGAAGCATTTTTTTTTTTTTAATTTTCTTTAATTAAATCAAGAGTAAATGAGTATTAATTCCAATTGACATTAAGATAAGGAAATAGCAAAGTGATGGATAATTTATTTATGCTAAACCTATGGCTTTTGGTGGATCTAATTGACAATGAAAATGCGTTATGGATATCATCAATGGTTCCAAAAAAGTTCCATTACATCTATTTGCATTAGAACACTAAACAAGTGGATTAAATAGTACACAAACCATTGCTTTACACCATATAACTCGAATAAATTATAAAAAGTAATGCAAACGTATTATCTTCTATTGACAAACATGTGATTTAAGATTAATCAAATGTTGTTTTTCCACATTACTAGTATCTAGGTTAGGGTCTTAGAATCACTGACACTACCAATCCAATATACCACAACAAACTACTTTGCACAGCGAAATATAAACAACAATAAATCAACATGTGCACAATATAGACAACTTTTTACAATTTTTAAACAACCAAACTTTGTTATATTAACAAATTGTAATACAACTATCTATGGCTCCCATACCAAGGATAATGACCCTCATACATCCACTCATACAAGACTACAACTGAGACTTGGTGTCAACAAAGCATCCCGGAGGAATATGAGCAATCGGAGCGGAAAAGGAAATAGGGAGAAAGAACAAAGATTTCGTCCATTCCCCACCAATCCACAATAATACCTCTGTAACCGCGACAGATGATAAGGGGAATAAGTCTCCCCCTCCTGCTAATCTGTAGAGGTCCTTATTTATTGTGTACTTACTTAGGGAGTAATGTGGGATGGGTGCTAATGATCACCTATCCTAGTAGGGGGAACTGTGTTCCGTCCAGGGTACGCTCGGCTCTATTGTTCCAACTGCTCGAACAAGATACACTGACTGTCTGGCTGATGTAGTGTGCTCTCGCAACTTTTCTCAGTTGTACCCTGAACACACATGTGCAATCCTGTGGCTCTCGATCTGTGACAACACCTCTTTGCCTACATTAATGAACCAACTCCATTAGGTCACTAAACATGGCTTCAACTGCTCTCTGGTTGATCATTAGTCCTTCAACACATCAACACATAGAGATTCCTGTTGATTTATTCACAACTTCATTTGTGAACAACTCTCAACTGCTCACCGCTGCTCTTCAACTCCTGTGGGACTTCTTGCCAACTAGTTGCTTCTTAGTCCTTCAAGGACACAACTCTTAGGGACTTTCTTCCCACTAGTGTCTTCCTATGTTGCTCGATGAAAACACACTTAGGGCACAAAGGGTTGCCATATATCATTGCAAGATGTCCTTCTCCAACAATGAACTTGGGTTTGATGTGATCTACTCCCTTGACCTCCTTTCTTTGTCCTTCAAGAATTAGTCTTGAGCTCACCTAGTTCTGCCTCTTCAAGCAACTCATTTGTCCTTCAATGATCTGCACTTAGGGCTTGGAGCAAGCCACTGCAACCCTCCTAACTAGTGCTCTTTTGGTTGCTCCACCAGTGTCCTACACTAGGACAAGATCCACTAGCAACTTACATCAACTCAAGAAGATGACCAAACCTGTCTTGTAACCTCCTGCTGCTCTTCTTGACATGACACATGTGCAACTGCTGATGTAATTTTCTCTTAGGATCTTCCAACCAAAATGTCCAATTTGGACCTCATCCACTAGCAACTCAACATCAATAAGAGGATATACATACCTATGTCTCCAATGCTCTGTTGGTCCTCTTGTCCTTGAGTCTTGTGCAACTTTGAGCTTTGGCTAGGGCACAACAATAGCCCTAAAACTCTGCTCCAAAACTGTGGTTCCCTTTTCCATCCAACCTTCATAATTTGTTGTCACTTCTAGCCCTTCCAACGCACCTGCTTAGTCTTGGGATCCTCCACAAAACACTGTACAGGTATGCGGTTCTAAAAAACAAGGAATTCAGACCTTATTCTAAGAGAGGCCACCCTCTGTTCTCCTTAACAACTACGCTATGCATCTTGTGATTGCCACATGGAGTTTAGGCCTTTACTGGGCCTCTCGACCCTCCAAACAAGGGTCAACTCACCTCTGCAATACACAGAATATCTGCGGCCCAGAACAAAAGACAAAAACACTACAAACTGTCCACAGAACCAACCCTACTCACCTCTGAAATTGTGGCCCTATTCCTCCAAGAGATCTGCACCAAAACAATCCCCAACTCGTCCTCCTTGCCTCGCTAGGTTTCCTCAGACTTTGCTGTCTATTTAGAGAAAGATCCTTTATGTTCTTTCACTTTTGATGTGTCAATTGCCTCTAACTTCACCTCATATTTATATGCTCTTCTAGGGTGCCAACGAACTTGTCAAGAGGGTTGTTCATTACCCTAGCTGAGTTGACCTTTTCATGTCCAAACCCACCAACATGCAAATAAATGTATATCTCCATTTCTAGACCTCAAATTTCGATGATTATCGCTACCCCTGGTTCCTCTAGAGGTCCTCTATCACCTCCATCAGTCAAACCAATAAAAGTGAACTTAGTTTTGATTGAGCTCCTTTGGGTGCAAAACCCCCATGCTTGGGTTCTTAGCCACAAGTTCCCTTGTGATGCAAATTCCTCCAAAACCCACTAGCCTAGGGTTTGGAGTACCTCCCAAGCTACAAATATCAACATCAAAGACCTACAAAACAATATTCTCAATCACAAAGTTTAGGCAACAAATAAGACATGGTTTTTTACCCTGGAAATCCCAATTGAAAACCCAAATTGATTGGGGATTTTAGTAAGTATGAAATTGAATATGAAAGGGTGAGTTGTACACAAATTCAGTGTAATGTTACTCATTGGTTGGAAATTTTCATATAGTCTTGGTTCAACAAAAATCTTCACTCATCATTGGATATAATCAATGTCTTCTTCTTCATCGATCATTAAACAAAAGTTAATAGACAACAATCAGCCTAATAATGACAAAAGAAATGGGGATGAAATGGTGTTATAATGAATCGTTGAGGAGCTCATACATACTACAAGTTTGAAAAGACAAGTTTTATTATGATAGAATAACACCTGTCATAACATTGAAGCTAGGAAATGAGCTTCACTCAAAGGAGGAATACTATACTTTATCTTTGAAAACTACAATATGTCTTCGAAAACCCAAGTGTCAAAACATATGTTTTACTCTGCGTTTTAAAGATGCAAGAGATCTGGTATCAAGGTGATTGTTTGAAGTTCGAATTGGTTCTCATTTGAGAGCAAACTGAGTAAGTATTGAACCCCTAGTATATACTTTGTTTTGTTTGAGAGATTAAGGTTGCAAATAAAGTCTTTACAATTATATATTTTATGGTCACAAGAAGTAACAAATTCTTTGTCAAATGTGTGGAAGCAACACCATGAAATCTAACATTTCAATGTCAACACAAAAAGATAATATACATTGTCGGTATAAAGAACTTTGTTTTGAAGAACATACAAGAGAACTCAGTCACATGCTCTGTCATAAGAGAAGGTTTTGTTTGAAACATATCAAACCTTAATACGTTTCATGTCAGTCAACAAAAAATATTTGAAATCAAGACAGAGGAAATACATTGGGAAAGTCTAGTTGCATTGTCCATAAAAAGTATGAGAATGTGTACAAATTTAGCTCAGAAATTTCATACATAGAGGTCAAAAGTCTTGTTTGCTTGCCATTTAAAATGACGTCTAACTCGAAGAAACATATGATTTGGGTGTGAAACGTCATAACAAAACCCCACAACATATACGTTCAATGTTTTTATGAGGAAATTGGTTACAAAAGGGGCTACAGGGACATTCATCAAATTATCTACTGGAGTATAGAGGTAATTAATTGCTACAAAACCCTCTGCTTACAACATATATCAGAGCCAACTTGGAAAATACATTAATAATTTGCATTTTGTTTCCATATGTATGCCAGAGGAGAAATCGTAGTTTGCAAGCCAACGAAATGATAGTTTAAGAAATTTGATGGCAAGAACAAACTATATTGATCACTTAGGAAACCATTCATCTCTCAGGAACGATTTGTGCCTAATCGTAAACCAAATTCTCTTCTCAACAATCAAAATTAAGGTTTGCAAAATGATTTATGCCAAATAAAAAATCAAATGAGTTCTCAATCGTTGGAATTAGAGCTCAAAAGAATGATTTTTGCCCAAATTTTGCTGCTTGTAGGGTGTTGGTTAAATTTCTCTTGAGAAACCAATGACTCAAATCCCTGAAAATGATTTATTGCCCTAAATCGATCATTTATGAGTATAATTGTCAGTTTTAAACGAAATTCGAGAATAATCAGTGTTCAAAAACCCTATATCAAAACAATGGTTTAAATATTGAGTCATTGGGAACAAAAGAAAAAGAAGAACAACAGATTGCAAATAAAGGAAAATTACCTTAGGAATACACTTATGTTGATGAGGATGATGAGTATATGGCCACAGAGGAAGAGATAAAGGAAATGATCAGAAATCAATCATCAAAACAAGTTGAAATACCCTATGTACCCTCACTATCTCCTCAAAAACAAGTTCTTGAGAGAAAGAAAAAGAGGATCAAGAAATTAAAAAATGTTGGGCAAGAAATGCAAGTCCTGGAAAGACATCGTAAGTCACATAATGAGTTGTTTACAAAGCACATTCTTTCACTGCTCAAGGAAATTTAAATCATGCAAGAAGAAAACAAAAGGCTACAGGAGGAAGGCAATATGATTTTTGTCCAAGCATATAAATGGTATGAGAAGAAGAAAGTACTCAAGGTTGAGAATAACAATTTGAAGGTAAAGCTACTTATGAGGAAATAAAAATAGAAGGGAAGGCATCAAAGTCCCCTAAGGATAATGTGGATCTCCTCTTGTAAGAAGCCAAAAAAAAATTGATGCAGTTTATGACAGTTGGAACAATATGAGTACATACTTCACCTTCAGCTTGGGGGAATGTCAGTCCTCTTTTTGGCCAAAAATATTGTTATGTTTTTTTACTTCCTTTACCTTTAAATGCACCTCTTTTTGTCATTTATGATGATATTTTCCTATATTTTGCCCATAATAATATTTTTTTAAGGTATTTTAATTGAATTTCAAATTTTGAAAATTATTGTAATTAAATGTATTGTGAAAGGAAATTACATATTTTAGTAGATTTTCCAATTCATCATTCGTTGTCATATTTACAGGCAAGCTGGGTAAAAGTGAAGACATGGGTTTTTCTCATAGATATCCCAAAATGGTGAAGTACCTATTCATTCGAGCTAAAACTACCCCAGATGCCTGATCAATGTGCGGTCAATGTGGGCACTTTGGTAGCTAAAACATAGAACAAATTGCTAAAGATTCCTAGATTCGAGCTTTGAAGACTAGAGCCACATCCTAAGCAACCAACAAGGAGACTAGGATCAAACATTTCTCTTAGAATAGGCTGCAATCAATTTTGAACTTGATTTATGCATATTTTGTTAAAATTCTACTTATAAAGGCAAGAAGCTTGGCTTGCCTAAACACATGATATATTTTATTTAATTGAAGACTCAATTTTGACCTGCGAGTTTAAAGTTAAGTTATAGACCTATTGATGGTTGTTTTCATTATGTAATGAAGTGTTGTTGAAGTTTTAACTTCTGGTTTTAAGTTTGTGTGCTTACTTCAGCCATGGAGGACCCCTGTATCTTGAATTAGTACACCTTGTTCTTCTTGTGCAAATATCCTAGTAAATACTTGTTGATTTATGTTGGTTTTCATCATATTTTCATGCCTATATTCATTATTTACATCCATGTACATTCATATTTGAATCAAGTTATAAATTGGCTTCTTGGACGTGTAGATAGTCTTAAAAGCTATTTTGTCAATTGTTGTTTATATGTGTTCATCCTTCTTGTTTCATAACTGTAATATTCATTTTTCAGAGCTATAAATGTTGTTTCAACACAAGTTTTATCAGCTAGTTATTTAGTAAAGTAATTAGTATAACAGTCATATTCTTTTAGTCTTGCATAAGTAGCCATACTCGTTTAATTTTACCTCAATGAAATATATCACTTGTTGAAGTATAACTGTATCTAAATATCATGAATTATTGATTGAAGTATTTGAGTGAATATTATGAAAAATATTAGTTAGATACTAGCTACCAGTCACTAGTTACTAATTCCTAGATATTTAAAACTTTGATTAGAAACTAGTTATTAGAGTTTATATTGATTAAATGTATGTAGATTTGATTAGCTTAGATATATTTTGGTTCCATTGTCTTGATATTTTATGGTTTGAATATCATAGATATCATAGTTGCATTTGATAAACTACATAAGCTACATGGTTATTCCATTGCATCAGTGAATTTGTATTGATGCCCATAGCCATAAATTTCAGTGTCATTTCTGATTTTTTATTATCATAGGTCAGTTGTTGTTTGAAAAATCATCCTAATTGGTGAAAGTAACCAAGGCACCAAGAGTGACATTCACCAATTTGCTAGGAGAAAAATGACCCAACCTTTGGAGGACTTTTCCTTTTTTCCTTGAATCTTTCAAACACCATAGTTCCTTGCTTTCATTTATCGCTTTCCTAGAATAAAATGATGATTTAAGAACCGGATGGCTAAATGGATGAGTAGAATACTATGAGTGACCACTCATCTTCTTTTTCATAGATAGGGAAGGTCGTAATACATTCTTATCCTTGTAACTAGTATTGGATCTAGATTAACTAAGCTGATTAAAAGACCACTGGAGTGTCCACTTACTTCCACTGGAAAGGAGGGCCCTAGTGCATTAGTCAGCCTAATTGATTGAAAACCCCTTTGATCATCTTTATTTTCCCAACAATTGAGTAAAAGCTTGGCATTTCGAATATGATTGTGTAGATAACTTGGATTTGTGTGAGAAATCCCAATATATTCCTAGTCCGAAGTATTCTTAAGTCAAGTTAGAGTGATTTCATTTCAAGCTTGTTTGAATATATTAATAGTTATGTTTCATGCTTCCTAAATTTAGTTGCTAATTTTGACTTAGAAATGACAATATAACTAACTCATATTACATACTATAGTGTGCTTCAAAGTTTGCAAACACTAGATTGATATAGAATTCATGTCCTAATTTAGATCCCTAAATTAGACTAGCGACAAATAAGGAAATGTGGGGTAAACTCGTAAACAATTATGAGGGGGGCACCAAAGTCAAAAATGCAAAACTACAGACCTACAGGATACAATATGAAAACCTAAAAATGAAATGAGGATGAAAGCATAGTAGTTCCTTTCTTAGAATGCATTAGGTTGTAAACATAATGAAAAGATTAGGTGATAAAACTCATGATGCTATAGTAGTCCAAAAGGTGTTGAGATCGCTTACTCCAGGATTTGATGCCAAAGTCTCAATAATAGAAAAAATACATGAATAAGATCGGCTAGGGCCATGGGGAAGCTTCATGGAATACTTATATCTTATGAGATGAGAATGAAGAAGGATCAACCAAAACTTAGAGAAGTTGCTTTTAAAGTATCAAGCAAGTCAAAACAATATCAAGACCGAGACTTCTCTAGCTACATTACATATGAAGGGGAAGCAAATTTTGTTAGAAGATTACAAAAGGGCATTGGAAAATATAAAGTTATTTTATGATTCATATGTTTTCAATGTGTTAGAATAGGGCACTTTGCTTCCAAATGTCCTTATAGAGAAAATAATAATGCTAAAAACGAAGAAAAAAGGAAGAAAACATTTAAGAAAAATATCAAGAAGTTTGCTAGAAGGAACAGTTTCTATTGTGAGACAGTCACAATTCTTCAAAAGATGAAGTAGATTATGAATCTAACACAATCCTTGATGAGAACCTCCTTATGGCACTTGAAAATCAAACACCCAGTTAAGAGAAAATTGATTTAAAAGAATGTGAATCAATTGTTGACATGGAAAGTGAACTTCTAAGTGGATGGGAGGAAATTGATAGGCTCATAAGAATAAACAAAAAAATAGAAAAGAAGATATCCAATCTTACAAATAAGAAGATAATAATGCAAGTGAAGCAGTGGTTTTATTAAGAACCCAATTTAAAGAAGCCAAATGAGTGGAGGAAGTTTTAATGAAGCAATTACAAGAAAAGGAGAGATAGTTTGATAAATCATAATCATAAATTGTATCTTTCGAGAAAAGACCTCAAGAATACTAGGACACAGTTGGATTTGAATTTAAAATTTGTAAATGGATCATAAACTTTAGATAATATTATCAGCACTCAGTGACCTCCATTAATTAAAATTGGACTCGGGCACAAGGAAACCCCAGAACAAGTCAAAGGAGATTCAAGCCCCAAAGCATCAAAATCTGAGGATTCAAAAAGCTATGAAATGTTCTTAAAGGAATAAGTAGTTAGCCCAACGATCTTAGCAAAGGAAGCCATGATGAATAGAAACAGATTAAGCCAAGTCGCACAAGTAATTGAGGAGTAAGAAATCAACAAAGATCGTAGTTCTATCTAGTCAACAACTAGGTACCAATCCTCTCGAGAAGATTTTTCACTCCTAGGTACCCATACTTTTTCTATGGTCATTGTTTTATATGTCATAATTTTTGTCATAAGCAGTACATCGCATAACATACAAAGCTACTAGGACTAGAAATGCAAAGGTTAAGCCCAATTTGTATGAAATGACAAGAATTATAAAATCATTTAACAATGCATCTTCTTCACTTATGGATGAAAATGAGTGTTCCATTTGTAATAACTTTGGACATAAAGTTGATGAATGCAGAAGCAAGTTGTTGTCTTCCTATCAACCATACAAAAAGGAATAGTTTTTCAAAATATGGAAAAATAAGACTATACATCCCAGAGAAGTGTGGATTTATTTTATATGCCAACAATCAAGGAAACATGACACAATGATAGTGGATGTTCAAAACACATGAAAGGTGACAAAAGTATATTTATATCTTTCAATGAAGACAAAGGTGGAAATGTTAGCTTTGGTAATAATGCACCAACAAGAATAACGGTTAAAGGGACAATTGTCTTGGAAAAGGGAAAGACCAAGGCTCAAAATGTGTTATATGTAGGCACCCTTAAGCATAACCTTTAAGTGTTAGTTAGATGTGTGACCAAGGACATGACGTAACTTTCAAGTCCAATGTGTGTGTGGTCAAAGAGTTGGACACAAGAGATGTTGGAAATACTGAGAGGGGATGTTACTTTCAATAATTTTTCAATTTGTTAGTCTTAAAACTGAAATCTTATCACATAATCAATTATCAACACTAACCATGATCATAGAGATTAAAGTGGAAATATAAATTTGAAGAAGAAACACTTGAATGCTTTTCAAGCAATCTTCAATTTATTATAATCACTTGTAAGGACACCAATCTCTGTAAACACCACCTTACAAAAATTGCAGACTATAACTTGTCAAGAAGATGAGGACACCAATCCTTAGTAAACACCAATTTACAATTTTTTTTCAAGAGATAGTATTTAGGCTTATAACTTGTTCAAAATAAGGTTCATCATTCTAGTAGCATGTCCCCAAATCAAACTAGAATTTTACCTCCACAAGGACTACAACTAGGTCCCCAACAAAGTTTGGCCTTTGACCGAAACATGTCTATAATTCGGCCTTTGATCAGGACTTCAAATTGGCATCGAACTAGGACTATGAATTAGACTCAAACCAATATAGAAATAGAACAAAAAACCTTCTGAAGAATTGCGCCAAAAAAAACTTCCAACTCGGCTTCACTTCAACTTAATGGTTCATGGGGTTTGAACCTCATATTTACTCCTCTTCCTCACTAAACAAAATTGAACTTGCTTAAGCGATGAATAGAAATGATCCTTCTCAAGCCTATTTATAGTGTGTTTGACCCCTATAGGCCAACTTGTCCACTAGCTAGGAAAACTTGTGCAACTAGCAGGATGCATAATGAATATTCAAAAAATAATTTCTCCTCAATCATGAGTAGTTACAGGGAGTTCCATATATTATTGAAAGGTATCATAATAAGCTTTCCAATCGTATATATTATGCTCCATTTTGGGCTTAGTAATTGAAGTAAAAATGCATTCAAAGATAGTGTATCCAAATGGGGCATCAAAAATCCAAAACCAATATTATCAGAAGGTGTGCCATATAGCGTTCGAAAGGTCTCAAATTATTCTATTTGACTATGTAACTTTCTCTTTCATTTGGACAACCTCTGACATTAATAACAATAATTTTCAACAATATCCCCCTTTGTTATTGATGGAATACTTTGATATCTACTTCTTTCTATAGTTTCTCCCCTTGTTTATATTCTCTCCATACTTCTTGTCAACTACTCATGTTTGCATTCTCTCCCCCTTCGAAATTAATAGCAAATGGATGCTCCTCCTGAGTTAGTGTCTTCTTTATTGAGATAAAGAAGAAATCACTCCCAAGTTTTGTCAGGGATATTATGTTACGAACAAAGTTCATATACATCAATAATCTT
>APFE031108667.1:60748-99196 GCA_000404065.3 Pinus taeda
ATATATCTTTAATATATAATGTTTTCAATACTATACATATAATATTGTTAGTTTGTGTTTTTGTTTTTTTTTTTTGTTATGGGCAGATTTTTTTTCTTCTTATGGGCAGATGTTTGGTAAATATGTCGACAAATTGTTCTTTGGTGCCAATATATTCCATCTGACATTCTTCTCGATCACTTGTTCTTTACGGAAATGATACTTGATTGGAATGTGTTTTTTTAGTGCTGACAAAATTTGAGTATGTTATATTCATTCCAAAATAAAAAGGAGTTGGGCTCCCTAGTATATGAAGGTTGAAGCAATCAAGGGTGATGGAGAGACAAAGATCCTCAATCCTTCCTTTCGAGCTAATACATTAACTTCAAAATTTCTTAATTTGTTTGTTGTATTTAACTTAAAAGATCTAACAAACTGCTACAGAAGCAAAATACATTTACATAGCATAGCTAAATATGATGGTTTACATGTTGCCACTTATTCGGTTGATAAACCATGATGGTTTCCATTATGGGTGTACCTCCCCAGTAAATTTAGAATGGACTTAGGCCCCCTCTTGTCGTCCATCTACATACTTAGCCTGATCCAACAACATAACTTTTTCTTTTGTCACCCATTTTGGCATATCCACTTTGAACCCAATTTTCTTCAAAGTTTGTGGGAGTTAGACAAAGTGCATTATACCATTGGAAATGTCTCAAAAAGGGCTATCTAATTGGACATGTTTCATGTTATTTTGAAAAGAACAACAGAAGGAAAAATTCCTTCAAAGATAAACTACCCAAATAGACTTCATTCATGATAACAAGTAATGAGAATGGATACTCAAAGTAATAATGACATCAATAACATCATGAACACTCAACATTCTACCCATAAACTTGACATCAATGACAACACATTCTTAATAGGCAAAGTCCCAATGTGGGTACCCCATTAATTGGTATGATGTAAGGAAGGTATAAGATAAATGAGAAAGAAACATTGATTAAGCAAGAATGTTGGGATGAGGTAATAAGTCAGTTTAGTTACTATTTAATAAATATCACAACTAAACTATCAAATCTAAATGATGAAAATATGAGAAATAAGGCTAACTACCATGCAAGAGATATTATAACTAAACTATAAGATTATGTGTTAGCATTCTTTTATCATTGTGTAAGTGATTTGATGACTTGAATATATAAGTAAAGAATGGGTAAGTCTAACAATAATGGTAGCAACTTCATTATAATATAATTAACAAGAATGATAGTAACAGAAACTAGGTATGATAGTGTATGCACATGTTTGGATGAGCTAGGTACCTATGTCAAAAAGCTAAATGGTTTGTCTTGAGTTGCCATAGGGAGAGAAACAATCTCTTAAGGAAGGGATAAATTTAATACAAAAAGTTAAAGATTAGAAGCGATGATGCTAGGGTAGTTCTAACAAAGAAGAGATAAATATGTCCTTTTAACTATGGCAGAGATCACTTCAGACAACCTCAAGAAATATTAGGAAACAAACATGGAACAATGAACGCAAGGAAGAAAATGGGTTTTCTCGAGTAGATTGAGGTATGCTTGAGAGGGGGGTAAAGGGAAGAATCAATGTGGAAAAACAGAGGAGGTACACATTTTCAGTGAAGGTTGGTAGGAAGAGTGTTAAGGAGGAAATGGGGTAGTCTTAAAAGTAAACTATTCATCATTTTTAAGGTATTAAAGAATTTTATCTTTAAGTCATTGTTATGTAGAATTTTGCATCTATGGATAAACACAATTTCCCTGGGTAGGTAACTACACTTAGAACAACAGATTTAAAGTGCTTAACCTTTTTCTATAGAAGATAAATAAGACAAGGGACCTACTTGTTATCTTTGGCTTTCCCTTTATTTCCTTTGTATGGCTCGTCGCTCCTTCTCGAACTTAATCCGCTCGACAAATAACTACAATCATAAACAGAGGACAAAAGCCAATCAAAACAAGAGATCTACTACTATAAGCAAATGGAATTGAAAGCATTTACACATATAATCATCATACATAAAGACAAGAATATGGGAAAAGGTGTAAACAACTTTATTAAGTAGAAGGTAGAGTTACAACCATGAAGTCCGATCCAATGTCACTCCTCCAACTTGGGTTCCAATCAACATCACATCAATAACACAATACTCCGGCAGCATAACAATACTTGCTTACAATATCAAACCTCACACCAACAATATTTCCTTACAAATTCTCAAATTCCAGCCCCTTGATCACTTAGATGAGTGCTCAATTTATAGGAAAATGGAGGAGGTTTGGTCATAAATGAGGGTATTGAATGGCCTTCCAAACTTAGAGCTAGTTTCCATGGAGGAAGGGATGAGAGGATAGGAGGTTACTTAACTCATTCCCTATCCAATTTTGGGCTCATAGGAGATGATAAGTGTGGGAATCTTCTAGATGACTCCAGAAGATAAGAATATTCCTAGAACCCTATGATCATTTCGTCAATCTCGCCCAACGCAGGTCAAAGTGGGCCTAAGTGCTCTGGAAAGTACCCTGACATGGGCCTACCTGCACTGAAGCGCACTTAACCTTGACCAAGGCTGCGTTGGTCCCTCAAGGAGGCATTCCTGGAGGGCTTCAAGCCAAGAAACTCTTAGGGAAGGAGGCATTCAAAGTGATGACTTGTCTAGGACATGTAGCAACTGAATTAGGGTTTGATGAGCCCTAATAGTATTGATCTGAATGATGGGAGCGATGTGCCCAAATTGATTTGTAACAGCTGCCCCCTAATGCATGAACTCGAAAATGATAATGTCGAGTGATATGCTTTATGATGTGATGAGGAGGTTCTGAAGCGGATGGTGGCCTGCAAAAATTACAATACATTATATCATGATATTTTGATTTTTTCTCATGAATTGTTGAGGGAAGGCATACCCATGCTCAACATATAAACTTTCATTACAGGTACATAGATAGTCGTCTACAAATATCGACCCATGATGGGATGACCATCAGTGTAAATCCATTGTACAAATGATTTGGTATTTTCCTGAAATCATAGCCCGAATGGATGAAACTAAATTCAGGGTCTTTTATCTCGTTTAATCGTTCGCTCAAGTACGAGCCTAAACATGCGAATATGTGATCTAAAGTCGAACATGGGAAGACATTGTCTGATTATTAGCCAATGATGTAAGCCGTTAACAAATGTGAGAGAAATCATCGATAATGATAATGATCCTCAAGGCACTGCAATACATTCTGCATGGTGTAAATGGATTTTTTGATGTCGAACACCATACAAAGTCTTTCGGTCGAAGGCCAATGATGTCAACCTATCGCCAGAAGCGAGAAACCTGCCATTGATGTATGTGAGCCTCAAGGTACTGGAAGGGTGTTTCTAAGTCAACTTCTTGGATAATGTGTTGATGTTGACAAGATGCGACTTGTCGCAGGAGGGCCTTGATGTATCCCACATCAACGACACAAAACGAGTGTAATGATTTTTGGAGATGGAATGTGACTGACGACACAAGGTTCAGGAATGGTGGTCATGAAAATGAAGGTTTATGAGTATTGCAAAGGATGAATTTTGATTGAATGACTTCTCTTGAACATGTCGGCAACACTGAATGAATTGGCAGCATTGACCCAAAACCAAAGTAATGGATGGTATGATAGACCAAGGTATGATGACCATCAAGCAGATAACCCAACCCATGTAGTCACAGTGATGAAGTGTAAGTGTTATGTTCAAGAGCGACCTGCTGCCATAAAGTGGTTTACTCCTTTTCCCATTTTCCCCAGTCATTGCTGACCAATACCTCTTTATTTTTTATCAAGCTTGAGGAGGATAACATATGTTTTTTTTATAATTCCACCCTTTGGGTGAATCCATAGCTATGTGATGTTTTAATGAGTCTAGCGAAGGTGAAACTCGGCCTTGTCATGATGGACAAGTTTGTCTCTATTTGATGTTTTAACGAGTTTAACGACAATGATAACTTGGTCCTTTTCATGTTTAGAGAGTTTGAAAAGGGACAAAAATAAAACTCCACAAGTTCTTTTTCGTAGATTTGTCTCTCAAGTCCGAAAAAACATAAAACAATATAAGGGAGAACCTATTGACCATGTTCGGTCAACTTATTCCTTTTTCATAAATAATCTATCTCAGTCCAGAAAAGGGTTAAACTTATATTGAGTAGATGTTGTTTCCAATCCGTTAACGAGATGAAAAGGAGAAGTGCTTGGAAATCTTTTCATATTTCGAGAGTCTGAAAAGAGCTTAAAGAGGACTCCAAGGGGGTTCCTTTTTCGATGTTTAACAGAGCTTGAAAAAGAGATAAAAGTATGCTCCATGGTCAAAGTACAATTCACGATCGTGCACGTCAAATTCTGTAAGTCAGCTGTAAATCTGTTCAAAGCAACACCAAATGGATCAAACATACCTGTTTCACTAGTAAAAATAGGTAAATACTAAATTTTACTCATTTAATGATCATGAAATAAACATAAAAACAAGAATTTACCATGTTATTTTCACCATTTGATATTTACCATTCAATTTGTGCTCTGACCCTCTTTTTTACCTTGACCTTCAGCTGTTGATTGCGAGAGATTTTTTGGATCATTTCTCGTGCCGTCTGGACCAAGTAGGAGATCTACCCCTCCTCTTTCTTTTCATGTCATTCTTTACAGTTTCATGCAATTTTTTTAGGGTTTTCAGTGCCCCTGGGGTTAGAATATTTCTCCCTGGGACTAGGGCAGCCTTCCATGTCGAAAACTACGCTGCAGAGCGCCCACACAGAAGAGTAGCTACACTGCAGCGCATTGTCTCCTTGCCTGGGTTGCATTGGGTGAGTTTCACAAATTTGTTTCACCTATTTGACCCAAAATTTCTCTAGTTTTTTGCATGAAATGGATCCTAACTAAGCTTATGGTTTGATTTCAGGCTTTCATCAAATTAGAATGTCTATTACTTTGCAAGAAAGAGAGCATGAAGAATAAAACATGGTTGCCCTAAATGATTGGGGTACAGTTGAGGCCCTCAGAAATTATGGGTTGCTCAAATACTTTAGGTTGTTTAGGATGAGGCAATAATCAGAACTATTGCAGTTCCTAGTTCATGCATGGGATCCGACGGATCATGCTTTTCACATAAGGGACAAAGTGGTCAATATTATGATCGATGATGTTTACTTTCTTACAAGGTTGTCGAGAGGTGGTGCCCCCATTTCTCTTTGAGGTTCTTCCTGTGGAGGGGAATCAGTGAGGGACTATGTTCGACAATTATGTCGGTCAGGTACATAGCCTAGCAAGGATGGAAAGATAATCATCAAAGATATTTGTGATTTTCCTTTGAAAACAATCATTTTCACCATCCCAAAGTTGGTAGGCAGTGTGACACTTCATTTGGCGAACAGATCATACATGCAGTATGCACTTGAGCATCTTGAGACAACTTTATTCAACTGGTGTGAGGCAATACTTTCTTCACTGAAAGAGCAACTAAAAAAGGTAAAGAGCGGTAAGACAAATAAACTTAGCTATGGATCGCTCTTAATTTCTTTTACCTTAGAGAGAATTCCATTGATGCAACCTCATCATGTAACACTGGGTGTAGCTGGTCCTAGAGATCCACGGATGCAGAGGTGGGTTGAATTGATGGCTAAACATGTTGGTCAGTCATGGATCACATTTTCTACTGTATTCTTTAGTTGGATCGATCGACAACACATTTTCATCGAGGAGCATCCATATGCAGGGATGGATTTTCATGGATATCCAGAGTTGAGTTTACCAGTGGGCACTCAATGGGGTGCTATAGGTAAATTGTTTTTGACCAAATGTTTTTTTAATTTTTAAGTTTTTACATGTTTTTGTGTTTTGATGTTTCCAAGACTAAACTAAAATCGTTCTCATGCATATAAATGTTGGTATTGTTCGACCTATGAGACACCAACAGGAGGCAGGTGGACCAGCACGAAGAAATGTTGGGAGAGCTGTTCTCGAGGATTTGGATTTGGCCGAGACACTAGCAGAGTTGCAGGATCACATAGAGGGATTAACCCTCGATATTTCGGATGTCTGGATCGAGGAGTTACCTATGAGGCTACAACGCCATACTATTGGTGGTCCTGGCCATTAGATGCGGCTTTTGTGCATGATAGCTCAGGCTGTGACCTGTTATCATGAGCATCACTAGGTTTTACTTAAGATGATTTTTGTGTGCATTTTGAGTTTTTAGGTTAGATGACCAAACATGTCTTAGACACAAATTTTGTAAAAACTTTAAAACATCTATCTATTTTTACTTTCAGAGTTTTTGTATATGGTTATGTGCAATCCTATTCAAGTAATGATGTGAATTGAAAATTTACTTTTACATGTGTCACAAATGTCTGTTTAACACATAGTTTGCTAATGAATCAGTTAATGTGTTAAAGTTTCTGGAAATATGTTGATATTGAATGTGCTCAAAATGTCTTTCCAAAAGATGAACTCTAAGGAACATACGAAGAATCATTGCGCTTTGAATGGTATAAATGTTTGTTAGTTGCAGTACAATGAGTTTTGAATACAGCCTAATGATGATTTGGCGAATTTTAAGTGAAATGGCATCAGAGAGAAGTTCGATCAACGCGCTATACTCATCATTATTATTCATAGAACGACTGATACAAATCCCTTGAAAACTCACTAACTCGCCACTTGGAGTGAAAAAGGCCCATTCTGCAGAAGATAGGTTGTACGTACTACGACTAGCACCATTGGCGTAACCAACAAATGGTTCCAAAGATTCCGACATTTGCAACAAATGAAAAGCAATTACTTAACCACATAAAAACTCTAAAATACACACTGACACACATGCATGCAATTAAATCATATATACAATGATTTTTACTACACTCAATTAAGCATAGTAACGTTTGAGATACATCCCATTTTGGGGTTGTGATAATGGAATTCCATCATAATCCACTAACTCGTAGGCACCTTTTGCCAAAAAACAGTGGACAATATAAGGACCCATCCATAATGGTTCAAATTTTCCTGCTCCTAGTTTATCAGCTTCCCGATCATAAAGCAAGACCAAGTCTCCTTCTGAGAAAATGCGAGGCTTGACATTTCTATCATATTGCGCCTTGATTCGTGTCTTATGTGCTTCGCTAGCCAATGCGGCTTCACAACGGGTTTCATCCAGATGGATAAGTTCTAAGAAATGCACTTCTTCATCGGAAGTGTCGGGTAACAGGTCAATCGCGAGTTTAAGAGATGAAATTTCACTTTGTAACTGCAAGATTGCCTCCATACCATACACCAATTGAAAGGGTGTGAATCCAGTTGCATTTCTCACCGAGGTTCGATATGCCCATAAAGCCGAGTATAGGATTAAATACCAGTTTCGTTTATGAACCCCTATCATTCTTTGAAGCATCCACTTTAGGACTGTGTTGATAGCCTCAACTTGTCCATTAGCTTGCGGATAATAAGGAGTAGAACTATCATGTGAATGTCCTAACTTGGAAGTTAACTCAGTCATCATGTGATTGCGAAAATGCGACCCATGATCTGTAACTATAGCATGTGGTACACCAAACCGGGCAACCACGTGGTTGAAAAAGAAAAGTGTAATTGTCTCGCCATTGTTATTTAATATAGGCATCGCCTCGACCCATTTTCTAAAATAGTAAATGGCGACTATAATGTACCCATGCCCCCCGACCGAGGTGGGGTTACATGTCATGAAGTCAATGCCCCATTTGGCGAATGGTCCAACAACGACGACAGGATGCAATGGTTTAGGTGGTAATCTAGCTTTACGGTCATAGATCTGGCATGCATGACAACTTCTGATGGAAATAATGCAGTCTTTGAATATGGTAGGACAAAAGTAACCAGCACAGAGAATTCTCTGCGCGGTAGCATAACCAGATAAGTGTCCACCACAATCACTTGAATGGAAATCATTCAAAAATTTCTCGGCTTCCTCATGAGTGAGGCACCTTCGTAAAATCGTATCGATACCACGATGGTAAAGAGTGTCACCAACGATTAGATAATCTTTGGTTTCGTATCGGATATAAGCCAAAAAGTTTAGGTTTGGAGATAAATCAGTTTATCTCCATACCATAGGTCAGATGATGAAATCAGGAACAGAGACTCATCCAGAATTGATGGTTCTGACGTTGAATCATTAGTATTCGAGGGAAGGTCGCAAAGAAGTTCGACGAAAACTAGAGATTTCTTTGATTTGGATTTGATGAATTCCAAATCAAATTCCTGCAAAATGACGATCCATTTTTAGTATTTGCCCCCCAGCAATTGACATGACAAAATATATGTCATAGGGTTGCAATCCGAAATGACAGTGATCTTTCGGAGCAGGATATAGTGGAAAAATCTTTGTACGGATTGAACAACAACCAGAGCTAACTTTTCAATGTAAGAGTACCTAACTTCTGTATCATTGAGATTGCGACTCAAATAATACATTGGATGTTCAATCCCATCTTCTTCTTATACTAAAACCATTCCAATGGTTGTATTTACAGCGACGAGATACAAGAAATAGTTGTTTTGATAATTCGGGGAATATATTAATGAGGCTCTAATCAAGGTATCTTTGAGAGCATCAAAGAAGGCTTGCGCAACCTGATCCCAATGAAAGGGTATCTCCTTTTCAAAACACAAGTAAATCCTTTAGCAATTTTAGCATAATTGGGAATGAACCTCCTCAGAAAGTTAACCTTCCCTTGGATTCTCTGTAACCGTAGTAGATTGGAAGATGGAGGAAAATTAAGAATTGCCTGAACCGTAAGTGGGTCGAGTCGAATTCCTTCCTTAGACACTACGAATCCAAGAAAATGACCAAAACCAACACAAAACACACATTTTTGTGGATTGAGTCTTATTTTGTAGTTTCGGCACTGTAAAAATATAGCTCTCAAATGTTGCGGGTGATTAGTCCGCTTTCGTGAATGAGCAAGTAAATTATCAAGGTATGGTTGAAAAATATGTTTGATGTCATGGAAGGCATAGTTCATTGCCCTCTAAAAAGTTGCCTCTGCATTCTTCAAACCAAAGGGGAGTTTCCTATAAGCGAATGTGCTCTATGGACAAATAAAAGAAGTTTTAGATTGGTCCTCTAGGCGGATATTGATTTGATTATAGCAAGAAAAGCCATCCATAAATGAGAATATTTCACATCCCTATTATCCCACTAACGGAATGCTTCCAGTAGCCTGTGAACTAGATGCGTAAAAGGTGATTTGGTTGATAACTGTGATCCCACCCTTATGAGGGAATGCAATCGTACGAAAGTATGTTGAAACCACAAAATCCATAGCATAAACCCACGCCCTTCCTAGCAAAATGTTGTATTCAAGGGGTCCGTCAACAACCTCAACTTCAACAGTTACGGTTTTGCCTCCTAGTTCAATTTGCAGATTACTCAATATTCCACAAGGCATATATGTGCGACCGCCAAAATATTTTAATGTTGTTGGTGAACGTGACAAAGGCAGTGAGCCAAGTGTTTTCCAATAATTCATAGACATAATACAAGTAGATGCCCCTTCGTCAATAATGGTTTGGTGAATAAGTTTATTCAAGGAATTTACTTGAATCAGGAATGCTAATTGCTGGTAACTGTGGCATATAACCCACAAGATTGGAATTAGTTGGATCGATTCCACCAATTGTTGACAACAAAGCCTGCTTTTGGGAGGGACAATTTTGAAGCACCTCAAGCATTGACATAGCAAAAGGTGACTGAGCCAAATCTTCTACTATATTATTGTTCTGTGCAACTCGAGCTCGAGGGTTAAATGTCGATTTATGTACAACTCCCTTAGGCGGTTTTATTGTTAACTCTGGTGCAATAGGTGGTGGAATAGGATCAGATGAAGTCGAAGTCGAAGGATTAGGTTGATTAGCCTGGTTATTCGACGACAATGGTTGATTTCCATAATATTTACTTCATGTTGACACCAAAATATCATTTTTCGGCTTAGATGCAGATAGCATAAGCACTTGGGAAGTGGAAGCATGGTTTGTAGCAACCATATGTGTCTCCGGGTTCGGAAAAGGATCAGTCAACACTATATATGTATTAGAAGTTTTCAGAAGCTTTGAGACTTCGGAGCAGTGAGGACAATCTCGCGTAAAATTCTCATCGTTACAGATTAAACATGGGTAACAAGGTTTCCTAGCTGAAGGAGAGGAATCAGATGATTTCTCTTGAGGGGGATTATTTTGTTTCTTCTTATTTTTACCCTTATTCTTGCTTCCTGGTTGCTTTTAATTCATGTCTTTATCAGATGACATGGGATTGATTTCGGAAGCAAGAGCGTTATCAGATGCATTTGAAGTTTGATTGGAAATGGAAAGTGTTTGACTAGATGGTTTGCCTATCGTTTGTTTTCTCGAAGAACCAATCACACCATTGCCGCCATGAGAGTCCTTACTCGATGGTGGAGGAGGAACAACGAAAGATGGTCGAGGTGCATTTGGGATCTTGTCATAGAGCGTGCCATACTGTGTATAAATCAAGTCCAAATATTGGGCATGAGAAATTACTTGCTCTTCAGTGACAACTCCACCTTTCACCACATCCTAGGTGATAGATGGAAATAAGGATTTTATAAACCACTCAGCCAAAAGCTGATTAGGAACATAAGTTTTAACCATTCGATGCCGATGATGCCACTCATGAATATGATTAGAGCTATGAGCAGCATTAGTTTGTTTAAAGATGGTTAATAGCTCCGTTCCAGTTTCATATCATATGGGTAACTGGAAGTGGGTTAAAAACGTGGTAGCTAAGGTTGTAAAGTTATCAAAAGAAGCTCGTGGTAACTCAATGTACCACTTTGCAGCTGGACCAGTAAGAGTTCTCTGGAAGAGATGTAGTTTAACATAATCATCATTCAAGGAGTTTGATGAACACCATAAATGAAAAGTCATGACATGGTTGGACGGGTCTTCTCCAGGGTTTCCATTGAATTTCAGAATATCGGAAGGTAACTTGTAAGGAATCACCACCCACCAAGGTGCATAAACAATTGGATCATTGGTGAGACGATTTAGATCTGGTAACTCAAGTGTCGCAATGAAAGGCAATTGTCTATTAAGGTCAGGTTGAGCATATCCAAGGTAAGATGGGATTGCCTCTACAATAGGCCTTTGCATACTAGCATAAGGCATCTGCTGCTGGTAACCTTGATATGGGTAAGTTTCTTGAGCAAATATGGTGTACGGTTGCTGACCAAATCGAGGATGAGGTTGGTATTGTTGGAATTGTTGTTGTTGATATTGGGGCTGCCAAGGTTGTTGTTGTTGATACAATGGTTGTTGATTTAATGGTTGTTGACCACCAATGTAAACTTGACCAGGTTGTGAATACACTAAACCAGTGTAATTCTGAGTTGTTCCAGTAAAAGGTAAACTAGCTTGAGGTTGTTGGACTCCAGGCACAAGTGGTTGTTGTAAAACTGCCTGAGAAGGCTGAATCTGTACACCTGAAACTTGGGGGTCTGAGGTTGAGGGACCAACTAGCATAGGTTGAGATACAACAATCTGAGCTTGTGACTGCGGTAAATTTGTAACGATAGGTGTTGTAGGTATGGATGAGACAGATTTCATAGATTGTGATGGATAGAGTAGCCTAGGTTGAATGGGCATTTTTGGCTTCCACTCACAGACAATCATTCCAAGCTAACCTAAAGACGACGACATACCAACATATGGTTGCCCCCTAGAAAATGGAGGATAAGGGGATTGTGCATATTACTCTATGTATGGGGCAGTCCAGTGTAAAGTGGATACATAGGACAATAACCAGATGAACGAGCTTGATATTGACTTGATGGGTCTAGCTATTTGGTATCCGTTAATGAGGAACCAGATAAAATTCCTATAGAGGACATTGATGAAGACTAAGGGCTAGAAGCAACACCTGAGTGGATCCCAGATAAAGATTGGTAACTCGATGGGATGGACGGAACACCATACAAGTGTGACTCAGGTGTCGTAGTAAACATCGAAGAGGTTGTGACAAAGGATTTTGTTGTAGCTGTAACAGATGGTACAGTCTGGGATGTTGACTCTGCCATAGTAAAATTTCCAAATAAATTTCCTAACGAATCAATGGGTGTCTCAAATTAATCAAGATCAAAAGGAGCAGTAAAATGAGGAGTATGAGGATATAGATAAAGTCTAGTTCCAAAATGGAATGGAGTTCTGGGTGATTCTACCTCAGGTTCCTCTTTGATTGAAATCAAACCAGGTGGAAGAATTTCACCATCGGGTCCGTAATAGATTTCTGGTATTTGTTCCTGAGGTAAAGAGGAAGTCTTGACAGTTACGGATGGCTGAGGATGTACTGGTTGATCTTCTTCTGGTATGGTAACAAATTTTGATTGTTCAACCTCAAGATCCAAATGTTATGGTAAAATAACAGGTTCAGGTTAGGCTTCTTGAACAACTTCTGGTTCAGAAGTAACTTCTGATTGAATAGTGATAGGTTTAGGATCAACTTCTGGTTGAACAACCTAGGTTACCGTTTCACTAGATTCAGTTCTAGTTTCCTCAGGTAGTTGTGGAGATTCCACTTCACTGACAGATGTAACAGTAACTGTAGGAGTAACTGGGGTCACAGTACTTACTGGTATAGGTGTTTCTGGTAATTCATATGAAGAACCAGAAGTTTGTGAAGTACTGGATCCAGTCAAACGAGACTGCTTCAGGCGGTAAAGGCAGTTTACTCGCTGCTCTCCATGACTGACAAGGTAAGGGTTGATTTTCCTCCACGATTGGTGCTTGATTTTATTACAAAAAATAAATAAACAAAAAGGGTTAAACTAGGAAAAAGGTTTACCAAGCAACTGTAAACTGCATAATACCTCCCGGCAAACCAAGAAGTATGGGCAGGCAATCTCCTCGAATGCTATGTTCGGTGTATCATAGTGTACAAGGCAGTCGACTCAGTTACCTAAGGATGGATAGCAACCTAGTGTTGTCCTCCCATATAGGCCCGAAAGTATGTGGAGGCCCAATCCGTATTAGCGTTGTCTAATGCGAAACCACACAGTGAGAGCATTCCTTTATTCTTTACGTACTGTAACACCACCCTATATACCCAATGGTATGTGGATGAGCTACGACATACTCACGTACGTGGAATGAGGTATCACACTCGGAATGTATCACAGACAAGTTAGTAACAACTGCTATGTTTTACGACGCCGGGACACGTCTCTAGCCTAGAACCTCTAAATTTTTTGCGTTAGATGACAATGCTTCATTAGGTTAATTGATGTCAATTTTAAGTTGATTTTGATTAAGAATTTGCCTTTCAAGGTTCACCACGTGATGTCTTGAAATTCCTAGAATGCAACTAATATGATAAGGATTCTTTTCAGCAAATTTGAACAATGAACACCTTAGCTAGTAGGGATAAAGCAATCACATTCTTTTAATCAAAGAACAAAGAACACATCTAATGAAATTTCCCTAAACTATTTCTATGAGCACACACAAACTCTTTTAATGCACAATGAAAGTTTTTCTTTTCAATTCCATTAATGTTGAAATGAAAAAAGGGAAACTAATGCACATACAATCAATCAATCTTTTTGCAATAACGAAGACTTTATGAGAGTTCCTTTTCGAAAGAAATGAAGACTTTTACGATACTTTATTTTGAACAAAGATTAATCGAATATAAACTAACTTTGACAATGAATTGGTAGAGATAAAGAAACCATTTAAGAAACACTAAACAATGAAGACCAAGGTAGGGCTATCAAAGGAAACACAAATTGATTTCAGAGACACAAGCATCATTGATCTTTCAGCAAGCAAAAACAAAAGGAAATTTGGGAAAAATCAAGTCAAAGGTGAGATTTTTTGACCAAAAGAGGATCAGTGCAACGTTGAATAGGAGACAATGTGCTTTAGAGCACTGTCCTCAAGCCAAGGGTGCTCTGCAGCACTCTGTCTCTTGACCAAACCTGCGTTGATGCCAGAGAGGCCATCCTAAGGGCTTTCAAGCACAAATTTTACCCAAAAAACACTTCGAAAAGGCTGAAACAAGATCAATGGAAGAAATTAAAGTCTACTAGGGTGTACTAGGATGAAGGTAAACTACCCAGAACGATGATCGTTCCCTAGCAGAGTCGCCAATTTGTTATATGGAAATTTTCATCTACAGATAAACACAATTTCCCTAGGTAGGTAGCTACACCTAGAACAACAAATTTAAAGAGCTTAACCTTCTTCTATAGAAGATAAATAAGACAAGGGACCTACTTGTTATATTTTGTTTTCCCTTTGTCTCCTTTGTATGGTTCCCATCGCTCCTTCTCGAACTTAATCCGCTCGACAAGTACCTGCAATCATAAACAGAGGACAAAAACCAATCAAAGCAAGAGATATATCTACTATAAGCAAATGGAATCTAAAGCATTTACACATATAATCATCATACATAAAGACAAGAATATGGGAAAAGGTGTAAACAAATTTATTAAGTAAAAGGAAGAGTTACAACCATGAATTCTGATCCAATGTCACTCCTCCAGCTTGGGTTCCAACCAACATCACATCAATAACACAACACTCTGGTAGCATAACAATACTTTCTTACAATCTCAAACCTCACACCAACAATATCTCCTTACAAATTCTCAAAGTCCAGCCCCTTGATCACTTAGATGAGTGCTCAATTTATAGGAAAATGGAGGAGGTTTGGTCATAAATGAGGGTATTGAATGGCCTTCTAAACTTAGAGTTAGTTTCCATGGAGGAAGGGATGAGAGGATAGGAGGTTACTTAACCCATTCCCTAATTTCGAGCTCATAGGAGATTATAAGTGTGGGAATCTTCTAGATGGCTCCATAAGATAAGAATATTCCCAAAACCCTATGATGATTTCGCTCAATCTCGCCCAGCGTAGGTCAAAATGGGCCTAAGTGCTCTGGAAAGCACCCTAACATGGGCCTACTTGCACTAAAGCGCACTTACCCTTGACCAAGGTTGCACTGGTCCCTCAAGGAGGCATTCCTGGAGGGCTTCAGGCCAAGAAACTCTTAGGGAAGGAGGCATTCAAAGTGATGACTTATCTAGGGCATGTAGCAACTTAATTAGGGTTTGATGAGCCCTAATAGTACTGATATGAATGATGGGAGTGATGTGCCCAAATGGATCTATAATATTCATGAGAATTCATGTCGAGAGATCCTATATAATAAGTAAGAAGTATTAAATGGAGTTAGGAGGCACCTAACTCAATTATTGTGATGGAGGGAGTGCCCCAAAGTATTCCACTATAGCCTTAGGTTGGGGGGAAGATGCAATGTCAACAAGTTGAGGGGGAGAAATTTATCTTAAGGAAGTCTCAAGCTAAGGATTATCTTATGGGTAGTGTGTCATTATGAGGTAAGAATTTAGATCATGGGAGATGTGAGCCTTGCACATATGAAGACAAGTGACTTCATTGAAGGATATGAAATGTGTTCATTTTGACTACTGTGTTTATGGTACTTTCACCACTTGCTTGAGCTAGGAAAAAGTCCATAGCTCGAGTCAGTGTGATCAATTGCATGAGTATTTTTATTCATATAGAACACTTCATGCTCCTCACATCACATAGGTAGAGATATGTGTGACCATTAAGTAAGGGGGCTTTCAAGTAAGGAATGAGGTTCAACTTGGTAAACCCATTAAGTAGTGAAAGGTTTTCTTAGAGTGTATTTAAGGTTTATATATTTTACAAGGATTTTTCCTTCATGAAGGGCATGAGTTTGTGAGAAGTTTTACATGAGGTGAGAAGTTGTATGTTTTTCTAAAATAGGAGAGGGACAAGATGCAAGATAAACTTGTTAGGAACATGTAAGGGCATTATACTAAGAGGAAGTTTTGGGTATCATTTATTATTAATTGGGTTTGCATAGTATGGATTTATATGGTATGTCCTCCTATGTTACAAGGCTAGGCTGGAAATATTGTATGAGTACGTTGATGACTACTAAGAGGTATGCTAAGAATAAAACATGTAACTTAGGTGAGACAAATTGGACATGATTTTTTATCATAGAATTTTTTGACCCCGAGATGCACAGAGCTAGAGAAAAAGGATATGGAAAGAGTACAAGAATAAGACTCCTAGTCCTAAGGGAGAATAATAGGAGAGAAATGAGGAAGGGAGTATTTTCTCGAGAGAGCGAAGTGTTGATGAGAACTCTCCACTAGAGACTCCAAAATGTAACAAATTAATGGATTTATGCTACTGCATAAAATTTCAGGTAAAGGATGGAAGGCCACACACACAAAAAATCTATTAAAAGCAGAGTATAAGAGAGTGGATTCACCACTCAAATTTAGGGCCCAATCAAGAAGATTTAGGGTAAGATAAGAGGATGAAAAAATAAGGATAAACATTGCATAAATTATGAAATTAATATCTTTTTAGGGATAACCTACAACTATAGGTGATTAGGTAATTTGATTAGGATTCAGATTATCTTTTACCAACAAATTGGTAAGGTTTAACTAACAAATGGTTCCATTATTGAGTTAGAGATTCTGACTCTAGAAATAGAAACAGAAGAAGAAAGCTCACCCATAATTCATTATTGTAAATGATGAAGCTCCTTTTAGTTGAAGTGGAGAGTTTTGATAATCCTCCAAGTGTGATCCACATCTCAAAATGACTTTCAAACTTAGTGTCAAATTCCCACAAGAGAAGGCTTGCCCCAATTTCTAATACAAATATTTATAAGTAATATAACCAATAAACATTATATCTACTACTTAAAAGATAAATCAATTACATATGTAGAATAGATAGACATGGATCCCATGAAGGGGGTGATACCTTCCTTTCTATAACTATAATGGAATCTCCCTTTAGGTTTTAGGGTTGAAACTTCAAAGGTATGAGTGGAACTATGCTAATGAATATGCCATGTGATGAATCAATTTAATATAGATTATCAAAATCATGTTGGCTAAATGAGTTCTTGAACAGGCTCTAGAGATGATGTTTGCAATAATCCTTAGGGGTTGGAGAAAGGTGGATATAGTTTAGGAACTACCTCTATTGTGTACTTTAAAATAAGGTTTTTAAAAGACAATAATTTTAATATTTCCAAAAATATTTATAAATGTTAATAAGAGAATATAAATAGACATAGGAGTGACCTTAATGTGTAGGATAATGTAAAATTGGTCTTTAGGGTATCTAAGCCAAACAAAACCATTAGACCATTCCTTTTGATCTTATGTCATACGTTTAGTGAGGGTGGTGACATGAGCTTTTAAAGGAAAAATGGTCCTCCTTTATGCACCTTGTAAATTGATATCCCTAGTACCATTAGAAATTTTATAATATAGGGCTCCCACTTGGGATATACTAGAACTAGCCTAGATCCATCTTAACCCCAGATTTACCAAGCACTGAGAGGGATGAAATATCATTTCACTCTAAAAGAGGTTTTCATCTCAAGAGATTTGATTCCTATTAGCCCTTGCTAGATTCGTAGTTAAGATAGATCTAGGATGGTTTAATTATTAATTTTATGATTTTTAGTTTTATGTTATATGACCAAGTTAAAATGTTTTATTGATAATTATAATTATTATTTTATTTTATTTTTTACCAAGACAAAATGTTAAACATTACAACACCTCTACCATATTGGGTTGGAGTCTTAGTGCAAAAAGAAACCTTCATTAGATGTGGCTAGTCTAGTTTATGCTAGAAAGAAATAAAAAAACGAATGTACATATAGTCATGACCTGCCATCATCATGATGTGACCTTATACAAAGGAATATTGTAAGGAGGTTGAAAGAATGATAGGCTATCAAAGTATCTAGGTAGGAGATAAGATTGAAGTGGATTTAGGATTTGGTATGCTAATAAGGATATAATACAGATTGGATCTCTTCCCTTAAAACATTGTTTGGGGAGTTTGGTTAGTTAGGAATTTAAAGTTGAACAAGGACAAAAATACACTACCTTTAAAATGTAATCTTTAGACACTAAACACTCTAAATGTATACCCCAATATTTTAGGATAGACAAACAACACATCATTCAAAGGTAGAGTATTTAATAAGGGAATTTCATGGGCATACTTAGATGGTGCCTCTTCCCATTGGTGGAGTAGGAGGCATATGCTTTATATCATCAAACCACAACATTTCCTTCAGAACTAAAATCTACAAGGAAACAAGTAATTACAGTGAATTTATGCCTCTTAAACTAGTCTTGAAATTGACTCTAAAGTTTCATATATAATGGATACACAAGGAAACAATATTAAACAAATTTACATTACAACCTTTGATTAATGATACATTTTCACTTCTTCCTACCTTCTCACACATATGATTTTCACATATATATAAGGAGATAAATACTATAAGAGACAGATTGTTCATCTAAATACAACAAAATAGATTATTTTCTAAATATACACATGAACCTTAATTATAAATATATTTTATTTCTATTTTAGTTTATGTATAAACCTAATGACATTTCTTGGGAGAGAAAAAAAATACGATAATAACAAAATAAAACTTTGATAAATGGTTAGCTAACATCACATAGCAATGATTTAAAAGGACATATAAAATGAATAAAGATACTGTAATTTTATTCATATTAATTTAATTTCTTCATGTAAAACTAGCAATTGCCCCTAAAGGTGAAAATGTACACTGAAGGAAATGAATATTTGGGAAGATCGTTTAGAGAAAATAAATCACTAAATATAAAAACTCTTATTTCTATTAGAGTAAATATTATACAAAGATTTATCTCCATTGAGGTCTTAGAGCCCAACGACTCATTCCCCATGCCACACAATGGGTCCTTCTGCGAGATTCCATTAGTCTAGTCTATACTACTTCAAAAATGGGGCTAATGTTCTTGTTACAAGAAAACACAAAATTTGTTACAAGAAAAGTATGCAGGTAAATAGGTAAATGGCTAGAGAATTTATACAATTCCTTATTTAATTCTTTGAGTGTTGACGAAATTACTTGTTTTTATGTAGTCATGGAGAGCAGGGAAAATTGTGAAGACAAAATGGATCAATTTTTTGAGACCACAATTTTTTTTTGCTATCTTGACAACTATTAAAAATTTAGTGACATTAATGTTGAAATATTTAAGGTTGGACCAAACATAATCAGGAAATGATATTTTATTTATTCGAGTCCTCTTTAACTCAAGTGTTTTGAGTCAAAACATGGAAGAGAACTCCAATCTATGCACCTTTCAAATCTGATAATGCCTAGTTTATTCCTTCAATCTTGTCCACACTAGCAAATGGCACATCATCTAGCAAACATTATCAATTTAAAGATTGTTTGAACTGGTGACAACCAATGGCATATACTTTATTCTTGTATAATGCATTATCAACATTGTCCATTGTTTTGACTGTCCAACAAAGTCACGTAAACATTTCAATTTGAAGTAATTAGAGTGTATATTACTTTAGGTTAGTTAGGTCACTCAGCAAAAACAAGGCAGAATTTCCAACAAATTCAAGAAAGTTGGCAGCTTTCTCAAAGTCAAGGACTTAGAGAAGTTAATTTGTTGTAGGTTTTTTATGTTTCCAAATGAGCCTGGAAGTGATATCATGTTATTTGAAGCCTAAAGATTCTCAAAGCGCAAAGACGAAAGATTTGTTTTAGCAATATTAAGATTTAACCCTGCCATGTAAAAGGAAATACCAATCATGTCCCTCAACAGTGGATATGCCTACAATACAGTCCTAAATAGTAAAGAGAATTCAAAATTTAACTATCTTGGGTGACTTCCAAATTTTCCTCTAGAGTTTAAGGAATAAATCACTCCTAAGAGATATTCATCTCAAGACTATAATTAAAAACTTAAAAGGGCCCCTATCAAATATTGAAAAGTACTAATTATACCATATTCTTAGGCAACAAAATCAACTAACAAAATCCCTATCCAATAAAAGAATTGAATTACCCCTTTAAATATTAAGAAAACAACATTCTTTAAAAATATGCACAATCCCATAAATTATAAAATTTAAAATAAAAAAGATTTATCAAAAATACCAAATGGCTTCTTTCCACAATATGCAAGGGAAATTTGAAATAAGGATTCAGAGCTTGTCCCTTCTCTCTGATTTATTCAGACATGCAGAAGATAGGTTTTTTTTGCTAACATGGCCAAAAGGTAAACCCATGACATCGACATCGATGAAATTATCCTCTTTGAATCAATATCCCTCCCGTGTGGTTTACCATCAATAATTCTTGTATTTAGTTTATTAATTGAAATGCTTCGTGTTATATTTTGTATGGATAGTTTGTGTAGAAGTAAAATTTGATGTCATATTATAAGAAAAAAACGTAATCTTCTAATCATGAGTTTGTCTATATCATTTAACAATGTGCCATGGTAATATAAATTTAAAAACAAATTAATCACAAATATTTTGAATAAGTTTATATTTAAATTGAATGTTTAAAATCAATAAAAATTCTCCTACGAACAAAATTCGAATCACGGTACCAAAGAAAATGTCGCACCTATCCAGCTATATCCAGCTACATGCTGATGCGAATCATGAGAGAGATAAATCTTAATTTCCAAAGTAATAATTAGTTCACATTCACAACTTGGGTGGAAAATCTAGGTTAGCAACAAGTTCTTTTCTTGAAGGAGAGTACGCCTACATTCTGGGTGAATGGCCAACAAGTGTTGCAGGCCTGGATTCTAGACTAGATGCTTTTAAATACGTTGAAGATGCCCCTACCCCTGATGGAGTGAAATATGCATTGTTGAGCATCATATCTCCTGTTGATCTCTAGTTCCAATCTGTTAGTGTCAGTCTTTGAAGTCTTCCACCAGCGATCAAATATGCTCTTACAAAGTGGTCTTAGGGTGTCAAAGTCAAATTTTGCATTTCAGTGAGTCTTCAAGTAAAATTTGGTCAATGGGTATTAGGTCTAGGATTTGTTTTCACTCCTTCCAAAGTCTTCCAAGTATTGGTCCATGTCATCATTCGAATTAGTGTACCATCATTAAAAGAGTTTTCATGTTCCAATGGGTCATTTTACACCTTGTTTGTGCTTCAGTTGTGCTCAAGTAAGGCTCATTTCCCTCTCCTAGGGTTTTTGTTTCTGAGCAAGAAAAAATGAATTTGGAAAAAGTGAGAGATGTTTTGTCCACAATAGGCCAAGGAAGAAAAACCTCCTTCACATTTTACATAGGTGTCATGGTTTTAGAGAAATGTCAAAAATACAGTCGCTATAAGAGAGTTGTTGCATCTCCAGAGTGACCTTGGTAAAATCAATTTTTATCCTATATGGAATGACCAAATCACTTTATTGATGAGTCAACTGATAATTAGACAACAATAGCTTTCCAATGAGCTATCATGAGCGCAATTTGGAGTTGAGGAAGACCTTCAAAAGTTGACTGCAACAACACGCTGCATTTAGGCAACCTCATTTTGCACATTTTGACCAGTCTTGGGAGATTGGAATTTTGATAGGAAATGAACTCCAAATTGAAAAATTCAAGATATTCTGGAAGGTAGACTCGACAATCTTTCCAACGAGCTATCCCGCGTTCAATTTGGACACCGGGAAGGCCTTCAAAAGTATCTTGCAAAAAGGAATTGCGCACCAAAGGCCGGCGCTATGCATAGAGCTAGCGCTACGCACCTGGGTAATTTCCATAGTGTAAAAATGAATGGGTGCTACGCACCAAATCGACACTATGCACCTGGGTAATTTCCATAGTGTAAAAATGAATGGGTGCTACGCACCAAACCGACACTATGCACCTGGGTGAGTTCACTACGCACTTGTCAGTTAAGCTCCAAATCACCCAATTTGCCTCAAATCATCTAAATTTCCCCTCTTGCAAGTAAGTATATCAACCATCCTTTGTGGTTTAGGGTTTTATTTGTCAAGTTTTGGTGTTTTTCACTCCCATATTCAAAACCCTAGTTTTCCTTACTCCACTAGTGTTTTCCTCACTTATCCATTTTCTATCGCTTCCTAAACCCCATTCCCACATATATTTTCCTTAAAACCCCCTTCCCACATACAACATCCCTAAACCCTACTCATATCCCTGAACCCTACTCCCATCCCTAATCTTTGTTCACACATACATTTTCACACTCCCTCCTTTATACACTCTGCCCATTTCATTCCTCCACCATATTTCCACACTATTATCCACAAAACCATCCATATACAACCACATTTTCCAAAACCAAAGGAAAACAATGGAAAGAGACAGTGATTATGGGTATGAGCAAGAGATCGAGACTAACCGAGAAACATGGCTAGAGAGGGTTAATATACACCTTGAGGGACTGATTGAGAAGGCCAACAGAGACAAGAAGATGCTTCGCCACATGGCCTACCACTACATGACCTGGAACAAAATATGCAACATAAGGATGAGGAAGCTTAAGGCTAGTGTGACGAAGGCCTTAAGGAGAAAAAAGGAGCAAGACAAGTTAAAAATCTTGGCTGAAGCCTCACTATCCCATCAAAAAAATTAATGATAGTGCCTTGTGCCAAATCTGGGCAAGTTTTGACAAATTTTGGTCATCTTCAATTTTTGAAATTTTGCAACACAGAAATTTGCCCTAGGTGCGTAGCGCCACTGGTGCTACGCTTTTCACTGGAATACTTTTTAAAGAAATGTATTGTATATTTGGATTCAACATGATGAGAATATCAAACCCAAAAAATCTCAGAAATTTTGGGGCAAAACTTGGTCACCAAAAGGTCAAAAAACATCAAAAAATGACCTCTCTGCCTTTTTTTGGACACACAAAAGAAGCGTTGGGATATTCCACTTTTGAGGGGGAAAATGACCTCTAAATGCAAAAATTCAAGATTTTCTAGAAACTAGACAGGAATTCCATTCCAATGAGCTATCTCGGGCTGAATTTGGCTAAGGGGAAGGCCTCCAAAATCAGCTGTGAAGTAGCGCTACGCACCTGGCCAGTGGCGCTATGCATAGAGCCAGTTTGCTCAAAAATCCAAATTTTACCTAGTTTTTCTACAAGTTGAATTTTTTCTCTCATCTTGGATGACCTTAGAGGGAAGATTCATCATTTTGAGGTGGTTTTGAGGTTAATGAATCAGTTTCCATGCTTATAGAGGCAAGTTGTTCCACTACCTATATTCCTACTCCTTGTTTGGAAATGGTTGTAACAGTTCCTTATCTCTTGGATTCAACCCCTGATGGCTAGCATAGATGGTTTGATTTTATATATTATGTACTTTTTCAGTCATTATCAAAGGTTGGATTCTCTTGGATGCTCTGAGCTACATTGTACATCTTTATAGCAATTTGGCAAGGAAATAAACCAGGATTTGCAGCTATTTTTGTGGGATACTTGTGGTAATGTGTTTTGCATAGTTTCTTCTTCTGTCATTGGTTTTTCTCATGTGTTATGTGTGCCAAAAATTTAATTCATTCTTCCAACTAAATGAAATCAAGATAGATAGGTAGAATAAATTGGTTATAGTGCTCTGCCTTGGGAATCCATTTAGTTTTTGATGTTTTCTACAGTTTGAAGAGGATACATGATCTTTGCATGCCATCCTCAGCTCCTCACTAGTCTTGTACCTACCATATCACTCAATTTCAACTGCTAAAACACCTACCTACCTCGCCCCATAGAACACCCTGCATTCATGACTTTATTTCCCAGACCCAAAGCTACCTGCTCCATTAGATCTAGCAAAACCATCAAAATCAATCAAAAAACCCTAAAGCTACTATAGCTAGCCTAAAATACATATTTGTTCAGTCATCTTGATTGAGATTCTCAAGGAGAGAGCCCTCTCTCGACCTGGTAGGGCTAGCTACCAGGTTAAGCTTGGTTTGTGGTTATCTTAGGATTGCCTCCCTTCAGCCTGAGGTCAATCTAGGCTCTAACACAATCCTTCCATTGATCCACATCTTTGTTTATCCACTTTGTTACATTTTTTATTGAAGAATTTGCATTTTCCAAGAATATATTTCCTTCACCGTCGATGGTGGGATTTGCGCTCCCCTAATTGCGTACATTTCCTAGTGAGTGTTGTCATTGTTCCCTCGGTCTATCACAAATCTCCTATGCCCATGTACACTTGTGGAATAGTGATTTTGAGCCAACATATGCCAAAAAACATACAAAATATTTTTCCTCAATGAATTGGGCACCCTCGATTTATGATTAAGAATATATAATACTTAATGAATTCCAGTGAATTCCAATTAAGAATTGGGGGTGCCCAGGTAATTCCCAAATTTCAGCCATAATTGAGAGGTTAAACCTCCATTATTTTTTCAAAATTAATTTCATAAATCTCGTGTATCAACATTTTCCACTATAATTCAAACATTATGAGAATTAAAACTACAGGTATTAAAGAAATGCTGTAATACCTCAATTTGAATATTGGTTGTACTCATCTCACACATATGTACAAACTACATGCAGCTAATTGGAATACCTTTCCTTCAATGTTGACATCACAAAATATCTCCTACATGAACCACTCTCCTTTTGTGTATGTGATGTCATTAACACATGGTTTTGTTAGGCGGATAAATCCCTCTTGCCGACAAAGAGCGATCTCCCTAGATCCTAAAGGAAACTAGAAACAAACAGACAATTGAATAACTCTTTACCTAAGATTACTTTGTTTGAATTATAAATACAAGAGTAGGAGAATAAGCCTCTTACCTATTTATGAAATTCTTGATGTAGATCCATGCTCTGTCCCGATGTAGCTTCTCAATGCTAAAAAATACTTGCAATCACGAACATAAGAAAGATCAAAGACATATGAAACATAACAATTCAAACAAGCTTAATATAATGATAAAGGAGATTAGAAATCAAGATTATCTTAATGAATATCAAAAGAGACATAAATCATTCATCATTTCAGCAAGACAATACAATGGAAAAAATGATTCATTTGTATTAATTCAAAGATAAAGACGAGCCTTACAACCTCTTCCTTGATGTCATGAGGTTCCTCCAAAATGCCTCTAACCCTCTCCTTAGATGATAAGCCTTCCAATATAAATCCAACAACATAAGTGTATCTTTTCTGAACCTCTCAATCCCTCTAGCCTGTAGTCAATTTATAGGCCATGAGGAAGAGGTTTCAGATCCAAAAGAGAAGGAGGAGATCTTGTAATTGGGGGATCAAGGCTCCTTGATGAGAGGGAATCAGCTCCATGATCTGAGGGGTATGACTCGAATAGATATGACCTAGAAGTTTTCAGTTGGGCTATATTCACCCAACAATACTTCTGGAATTCACTTTTTATTTTTACTTTTCTTTGAGTTATGTGTACGGTCTATAATGGAAGATAGAACGCAGTTCTGTGCAGGTTTCAGGGATATAAACTACCAATTCACAGAAATTGACTAGGAAAAGTGTGTTGGTCATATAAAACAAGTTATAAAGCCATTTTACCCAAATTCACATCTTCTTCAAGTGTTTTTGATTGTTTGACTTCTAAGGGAGTGTAATGAGACAAGTTTATGGATGGAAAGAAATCCATTTTAATAGTCAAGTGTCATGGTGACAAAATGACGTGTAACAGATTGCACCCTAAAGTGTGAAGTCTGAAAAGTATTTTTTTAAATATTGAAGCGCTTTATCATGCCAAATATTAGGTCAGAGACAATGGTCGAAAACTTGCAAGAAACATTCAAATATTACAATGCAATATATAATCATCACTGAGGTAGGCATTCCCATACTTGTAAAACTAACTCAATTAACAAGTACGGAAAAACTCAAGAATCATATCAATAGTAGAAATAGTATGGGCGCAACCATCAGATATGAATTTGTCTTCATAATCATGAATATTTAACTCCTCGCAACCTGGATTGGCGAAACTAGATCCAGGGTCTTGATCTCCATCTCTCGATTCGTAGTACGAATCTAGCCATGCAAGTCAATGTCTCGAAGTCGAACATGGTAGAAACCACTTAATTACTGGTCAATGATGTTAATCGTTAACAAGTGCGAGAGAAACCACCAATAATGACGATGGCTCTCAAGTTACTCTCAGTACAATCTATAGAATGTGAAAAAATGATATGAAGTTGAACACATAGAATGGTTCAATCGAAGGCCAATGATGATAAATTGTCATCAAAAGTGAGAAACCTTCCATTAAGGCATGCAAACCTCAAGGTACTGAAGGTTTCTAGATCGAATTCCTAGATAATGAGCTGATGTTGATAGGAAGTGGCTCGTCGCATGAGAGCCTACGACACAAAATGTAATGTCAAGTTTTGAAGAATAATTTCTAAGCACTGATTTAGGGATGGACAACACAATTGAAGGCCAAAATTTTCAAAGGAACATGAATTGAGGTTGAACTTGTTTTGAACACATAGTGACACGAAAATTGACTTAGCAACATTTGACTCAACGATAATACTCAAAACCACTAGAAGACTTTCAATGGGGTTTGGTTAACTATAAGACAAATGGATTTCCCAACCCGGACATAGGTGTGATGGAGTTTCGTATTCAAGAGCAACATACTGCCTTTATAATGAATGTAAAATGAATGCCATTTCCTAATTTTCCTCGACCATTACTGGCAAGTACCTCTTTATTTTTTTCACAATCTTAAGGAGGATAACATACTGTGGATTCTCTGGTCACTCATTCACAACATATGCTTGTCATATAATCTCATCTTTCGGACGAGTCCTCTGAAGTATTTTTAACAAACCCTATGAAGGAGAGGTTCAGTCTCGTTATGCTTAATGAATCCTATACTATTTAGATTTTAAGAGTCCAGTAATGGGGTAACTTGATGTTGTTTTCATGTTTAAAGAGTTTGAAAAGACACAAAAAGGAAACTCATTTAGTTCTTTTACCGTAAAATTTTAATGAGCCTGAAGAAAGTAAAGCTTGATGTCTTTTAGTTTTAGGGACTCAGGAGAAAAACATAAGTAAACTCCATAGTGTTATTTTTCGTAAATTTAGTCCCTCAAGCCCGAAAAATGATAAAATTATGTAGGAGAGAACTCTATTGACCATGATTAGCCAATGTATACCTTTTTCGTAAATAGTCTTGGTTCAGTCTGTAAAAGAGGTAAACTTATACTGAATGGACATTTGTTCATTTACTTTTATGAGGTCGAACAATCAAGTACTCAAAAATCTTTTCATGTTTCAAGAGTTTGAAAAGGGCTTAAAAGAGGACTCCATGGTTTCACTTTTTTTTAATGATTTTCAAGAGCCCAAAAAAGTGAGAAAAGTGTACTCATATTAACGACTTTCACTTTAATTAATGAGGAGGAAAAGATGGAAAGAACTCGACATTTTCATATGTGTTTTATGAGCATGAAAATATAGCGAAAGAAGCTCTGGATTTTCATGAGTTTAACGAGTCTTGAAAATAATAACTGAAATGGACTAGAGGTAGGTTTCATTTTTACACAAGCTTGAAACATCGAAAAACTATACTTGAGGGTAGTTCATTTTTACACAAGCTTGAAACAGAGAAAATTGTACTTGAGATAAGTTTTCCTTCCCCCAGCATAATGACTGCAAGGGCACATGCCCCCCAGAATTCATTTCATTCACCTAAGTAGACTAAAATTTACTAATAGGTGGATGTAATGAAGGATTGTTTACGAGATGAGAAGAAAGACTCGACTTAACATTTATGAGATCTAGTTAAAGACTCAACTCAAATAGGGGAGGATTTGTTTCATTTTTTAACGAGCTTGACACATGAAAAGAACTATGCTCCTAATGACCTGTTTCATTTTTTAACGAGGTTTACATGGTAAAAGAACTATCCTCATAAGGATCTATTTCATTTTTTAATGAGGTTGACACAGTAAAATATCTATCCTTAAGAGACCTATTTCATTTTTAATGAGGTTGACACAGTAAAAGAACTATCCTCATATAACCTATTTCATTTTTTAATGAGGTCCACATAGGAAAATAACCATCCTCATAGAACATATTTCATGGCTTCCAATTGGAAGAAACACATGTCATTAGACACCCTTTGATCATGGCTTCCAAAAGGTCTTCATCAGATGGAAGAACATTTATCTGAAAGGAACACATGTCAAGGGGATCAATAGGGATAAGGGAACTGTATTCAAATGCCCCGATTGAAGTTTTGACAATGGCATTTGCCACATCTAAGTCAAAATAAGTCGAGTAGACAGTGAGAGGCTCGCTTGCATTTGTAACTGAAAACATGGGATAAGTTACCACATAATTAACCCATGGCAGGGTAGGTACGACTTCCATATAAGGAACATTCAAGGGTGTCAGGTGACTGGTAATTGAAGCAAGATCAATGTATGAAAGTTGATTAACCGTCACAATGTATCCATTGTGAGGAAGGACATCACGCGAAAGAGTGTCGATACGACAACTTTCATGCATAGACATAGTGTTTCCCAAGGAGAAAATTGAAATCCAAGGGACCTTGGACTACCATAAGATCGATACAAACAGTCTGACCTTCAAGGTAATAGATAACATAGGAAGGATCCCTAAAGGTTCACTAACGGTTCTATTAAAAGCTAACAGATTTTGTGTAACAGGCACAAGCTGAGGGGAACCCAAAGATTAGCAAGCAGTCGAGGATAAAATACTAACAGAAGCACCTTCATCTACATTTTTTCGACGTACATTCTTACCATAAGCCTTCACAATGATTTGGGAAGGGGTGGAAGAAGGAAAGTGAGGTTCTTTCAGTTTACTCCAATCAAAAGAAATAACCTCATTACTTGGATGAGGTTCAAAATAAATAGATGAAATGCCCCCATGTGTAGAAGAATCTGAGGTAACATGAAGAACCTGAGCAGTATGAAGTTCACTCTCTAAAGGGAGAGTGGGATTGACCGAAGATGGAACCGATTCGACCACTTGATAAACAAATGGTCCATCAACCTAAGTGATACATGTTTCACTCTGCAATGGAAGAGTGGGATTGACTGTACTTGGATTTAGATCAATCACTTCATAAACTTACGGTAGGTGGGGAGAAAGTTTACGGTAATTAGTTGGAATTTGTTGTTGTGAAACAATAATTTTTTCCAAAGAAATTGAGGCTTCATCCATGTGAGGAAAAAGGTGACTATGATGAGTCCCTTTGCATAACCTACAAGGAAACTAACTTTACCCTTTTTCCCTGGAATCTGAGAATCATTCGTTGATGAATCAATAGTAAGTTAATGAGAATTATTTGATCATACTTCCAAGACCTTATGAATACCAGGGCAATTGATAAGGAAGTGGTGACTCTTACAAAGCTTGCAAGGGTATTTTGGCTTACGATGCATTGTGGAAGTTTCCTCAACATTACCAATACTTACAACCATGGTTGGTTGGTTGAATTCTTTCTTATCTTGCTCCTTCTTCTTCTTCTTCCATTTCTTCTTCTTCTTAGTGACATGGTTACTAGCATCAAGGCTTTTACCAAGCTAAGAAGAAGAAAGGGAGGAGGACATGTTGGGTGAAGAACGTAAAGGGTTAATGTTAGGTTGGTAATGTTGAGATGGTGAACTCGGTTGAGGTGAAAAACTTAGTTGAGCTAGTACAATTGAAGTATTTGGAATTAAAGAATTTGAGAACAGTCATATAGTTAAACCTCTCGTGAATCTGAGAAGTGACAATATAGCCATGTGAGGACCTACATTTTCAAAATCATGGAAAGGATTAGGGTTCCCATTTATTAGTAACTTCTGGCATTGACGTCATTAGATTCAACTTAGATAATTTTACTTTTTAATATTAGAAATTAAAAATCACAATCCACGCCTAAGTTTTGTAAAAAGTAAAAACAATCAATTAAACACACGCTAAAAAATCTAAGGATTGAAACCATGCAAACAAGATTTTCACAGTGAAATCACTAGTTTGTAATGAAATCCAATGTTGCATAAATCAAAGTGAAAATTGGTTGTAGATAGAGTGAGTGGAACCAGTTACATTGGAAACTTGCTTAATGAAACAATCTGGTGCAAGTAACTTCACTTATGCCATCTCGAGCGAATATTACCCTCCCTAAAGTCCAAGTGAGTCTAGTCAACGTCTATTCCAGGTACAACAAGACCTTCTCTCTATCATCACCTTGGGTAATAGCCCTAGGGTTATGGTCATTAAGGTCATAAACTACAACAATTATACTTGGGGGGGTAGTCGTAAATCGAACGTGCACGCAAGGGCAGAGTAACAAAGCTCAATCCCCTTAAAATCTCCTCAACATGGTTAATTGGAGGTTTACTTTCAAAAGACCCCAAGTACATTTTGGCACTGTTATAACACGTGAAAATTGCTCTATCATAGCCAATGAAGTGGGTACGATCACTTCATAAGGTCTGACATGATCTCATGCTTAACTCATGTGTTAGAAGAGCTTCCTAGAGAAAAACTGAAATAATTTGATTTATCTCCCTATTGCAAGATTCTATTGTTTGTCTATAGCTTTGGAAAGCTTACTCACTTTCCTATTCCAAAGCCCTACAACTTAAGCTATTGTAGATGGTAAGAGCCCTAAAAAATAAAAAATTCTAATTGATTTTATTAACATTGTGTTATTAAGTTGTTATTTACTCAAAGGGTAAATAGACGTGAAACTGATGGTATTATGACTTGACTCAAAACTCTAATGCATAAAATATGAAATTTGTAATCTCTTCATTTCGATGAATTCTATCTAGATTAAGTGATAAAGGTTCTTCCTTAAAATATTAACTCTAGAATGTACCACTTCTAGTTTCAATGCAATTCAAAGCTTTAAGTTGCAAACCATGTGTCATGCGGAAAGAGTTATTTTTGCGGACAAATCTAACCTCCCTAGAAGCCTAAGACTTTATAGTGACAAACAAGATAGTTAAGAGCAATCCTTCTCTAAACATGCATTATGATACGAGAAACCAAGTGTTTTTAGATCCTACCTGAAGTCCAACACTGTTGTAGTAGTCTAGCCTCGTCGATCCAGATGAGCTCCTCCTTCACTTCGAAACCTGCATGCACTAACAATCAAACGATTACATAACACCTGAATATCCCATAAAACAAAACATATTCACCATATAGACCAAGGAGTATATGAAACAATTCATTAATAACAAATCATTGAGAAGAATGGACTTATTTGTATTAATAGGAAACAAAAGAAACCATTACAACCTGAGCCTTGGTGTTGTGCAAGTTCCTCCCACGGTCCAACAAGAGTTTTCCTCTACTATGACAAGCTCACCACTTCCAAATGAAACAAGAAAGGATGGTAATCTCTCCTCACAAGCTTCTACAAGGAAGTCCTAATTCCAGCAGCATCTACCCTTTGGAATGTTCAGCTTTCAACGTCCCCTCCTCTGGCCCAATGCCTGTATTTATAATGCTTTAGAGGAAGTTCATCAGGTCCAACATCAATGGGATACTCCCCTCTTTTGGATGGGGTAGCTCCTCTCTTGATGGGATAAGTTCCTCTTTCATAGGGATGCATGAACAATCTGGAGGCGCTCAATACACGTCAAACAATCTTCTAGAATGCTCTAGAAATGACTACAAGTAACTTTTTTAAGATGAAACTCGCGCCTTTTGACCTTTACAGGAGTACGCACCCATCCCTTAACTTACAGAGCATACAAGTACGCAGGTACAATGAGCTTGGGATGCGTACACGCAGGCAAGGTAGAGAGAACCTGCGTACCCAGAGATAAACATGATTTTTAATGACTTTCTCTCTTTCTTGAAGTTTGACATGGAGAGCAGAGGTATAAGGCTTGACAATGAGGATAGTATGACTGTTGATGGAGCCATACTAACTGCAGATAGTCATGGTGACAAATTTTAGTGTAACAGACAGTATTTTCATAATGACACCTAGAAAAGCCAATATCTAAAAGAAAGTTATCCATTTTAGCATACCAAGCCTAAGGGGCTTGCTTGAGACCATAAAGGGATTTATTAAGGTGACATACAGGGTTGGAGTCTGTTTGTATAAATCCAGGAGGTTGTTCCATAGATTTCTTCATACAAGTCCCCATGCAAGAAGGAAAATTTAACATACATCTAATGGACTCCCGATTTGAAAAGGCAGAAAGGGAAAGAACAGGGTGGATATAGTTCATTTTCCTAATAGGGGAGAAGGTTTTAGTATAGTCAATGTCTTCAACTTGTGAAAAACCCTTATCAACAAGATGAGCTTTATGTTTATCAAATTTTTCATTTGTTCTAAACTTGGTTTTGTAAACCCATTTGCATCTAATAAGTTTTCATCCCTTTGGAAGAGGAACAAGGCCCCATGTATCATTTGCCAATAATGAACGATATTGTTCATTCATAGTTGTGTCCAAATCTGGATGGCTTGAAGCTTCTACAAAGGTGTCAGGATCATAATTCGTTGAAGCTTGAGCTAGTAAAGAAGAGTCTCTATCAAACTGAAAACATGTACGACACTGATATGTAGGATCACCTGCAAGAGCACCTGTTGCATCCCAAGTAGCACAGACCCATTTTGGAAGTTGAGGAGTTGAAGGAGGATCCTGAGAAGGTGGGGGAGGATTGTCATCCTCATTATCATCATCTGAAGAAGGAATATTTTTAGAAGTAGAAATGATAGAGAGAGGTAGCACATCCATCGAACTATGCACACAGGTCGATATATTTTCAACAAACTTCACATCTCTTCTAATGATAACATTTTTGGATTTAGGTTGAATAATTCTATAACCTATATCCAACAAAAATACATTTTTCACTCTTAAGTTCTAAGTCTTTATGTTTCTCATCTGGAATATGGGTCCATGCTTCACTTCCAAAAACACGAAAGTGACTTACATCTGGTTTCATTGAGCTTCATGCTTATTCTGGAGTGATATTATTTAAAACCTTAGTAGGAGTGCGATTTACTATGTAATTTTCCCAGTTAATTGCTTCTGCCCAAAAATGAAGACTAAGCCCTTTAGATTGAAGCATACAATTAGCCATTTCTTTTAAGGTGTGATTCTTCCTTTCAACTACACCATTTCGTTGTGGAGTATATGGAACAATATATTGTAATTGAATTCCATGCTCAGTGCAAAATTTGATGAATTTGTTGTTAACATATTCTCTACCATTATCAGATCTTAGCTTAAGAATTTGATGTCCAGAGTATTTCTCAAAAAAGGCCTTAAAGGCCAAGAACATGTTAAAGACTTCACTCTCGAGTTTTAAGAAGTATACCCAAGTGCGTCTAGAGAAATCACCAATGAAAGTTAAGAAATACTTGTAGCCAGAGAATGAAACAACTGGAAGTGGACCACATAAATCACTATGCACAAGTTGTAAAGGGGTTGAGGCATCCCAAGAGGCACATTTTTCAAAACTATCCCGATGGTGTTTTATGAGTACACATCTGGAACAAACACCATCTCTGCAAGATACCATAGGAAGACCTATCACGATATGTTATAGACATGAAGTGATCCGACGATTCATTCTCTCCTCAGTATTACCGACACTTGATCTGTGGCTACACCTGATTGGTCCATGATCCCTATTTAAAGAACATGGAGGGTCATTTGTTAGGTGATTGTTCATGAGATAAGCTTGTGTAAATTTTCTTTCTTTTACATTAATAAATTTCCTGAAGTGGTCGTGTTGGCTCAAGCCGCAGAGTGTTTCCCTCTTTGAGGTTTTTAACCATGTCAAGAATATTGGTGTATTGATATGTGATCTATTTGTGAAAGATATCCTTTGGTGTTATATTTGAGGAACTTACCTTGTAAATTCCTACATGGTATCAGAGTTGTTCGAGGGTCACATCCATTGCTGATCCAAATCCAAAACCGGTACAACTGCATCTCACTGTCATTTCCTAGATCTACTGTTTCTGACTGCTTTCAAGTCGAGAGGGCTACTCTATTGTGTTAGGAGCATTTGTTCCAGTGAGGAACCCCTTTCGTTTGACGCAAAAAGTTTATGGTAGCCCTAGCTACGTCATTTTTTTTTTTAGACAAAGGTCGGGTGCTATGCATTGATCTGAAAAAAGAGGAGGCTAAAGCCTTACATAAGATATTTCAGGAGTATTTTGTGGCCAAGGAATTACAAAAAGGAATTTTTCCTTGGTTCTTACATTAACTGGACTGTTCCTATTGCTACTTATGCTGCTATAGATTTTGACATACTGTTGTCCCCAAAATTTACATTTACAAAACATGACTAGTCAATCTCGATGTGGCTTATCTTTCTTGCGGTTGATCCCTCTTGATCTTGGTCAGCTTCGTTTGGGTGGGCGCTGGAGGAGGATGTAGCACCTTTCTTTTCCATCATATGCTTGAGAGTTTCAAGCCTCTCTTCAGCATGGGCGCATTTGTTGTGTAAAGCGCTGAATTGTTCATGGAGGGAGTGGACCCTGTGCAGAAAGAGGTTCATCTCTGCTCTGTACTTATCGTGGAGGATTTTGACTTGCTCTTCCAGCCGGTTCTCCAAGCTACGAATTTGGTCCTCCATCCGATTCTCCATGTTGCGAACAGGGTCCTCCAAGGCTCTCTGTTGAGCTCGGACTTCATTAAACTCCATGTTCAGATCACGGCAATGAAAACAATCCTCTGGGCGATCCATTGAGTCCTTTGTCTGAATAGTGGCGCTGTTCCTTGGCTTTTGCCTTTGATGCTGTCGGTTCACTTTGCTGTTAGTAGGGATTCTTCTTAGTCTCTCGGGAGTATGAGCTCTGAGGAGAAAGCGCTTTGAATGCCTGAGACTGTCGCAAATATCGCTTGGGGGGAATCGGTTGAGCTCAGCAGCGCTCCAACTTTTGGACAAAGTGGAAACAGAACCTCTAACACGCCCAACAACCTTCCTTCTATCTGACTTACAAAGATGGGTTGCAAAATGGGTTCCTCTCTCAAGATAACCGCAGAGAATTTCGACTGTGGGTTGTAGCTTTTGCGCTAAAGGGGTATTTAAAGAGTTTCTGCGGATACGAAGGTGGGAGAGGAATCTGCACTTCCCGATGCTCCACTGACTATTTCTGCTCATATCTTGACTGAGATCGATTTTTCTGTGGCAAGGGCGATTTTCTGGCCTATAGATCTTGATTCCCCTGCGTTGAAGTGAGCTTTTGAGCCGTCTATTGATACAATTTTTTTTCATTCTGGTCTGTTCTGACCTCTGATCTGGTGATTTGGTTGCTGTGGCAGATTCTATTGGGTGGGGTGCCCCGTCTGCTGATTAGATGTGCGTCCTTCATGGCAGCGATTGGATGGATAAGTGATCATTGCAGCTGAGCTGGCCTTTGGGTCGATTACAGGCTTTGTTGGCATGATGGTCAGCCTTTTTATTGAGTCCCCTTAGGATGTGAAAATAGTGGGCTTCCTCCAGCATGCTGTGCAGGACTTGATTTCTATTGTTGATTTGTTGCAGAAGTATGTTTGGTGAGGATCGCTTCTGCTCCATGAGCCGGATGATAATTGCAGAGTCACCAAAAACGTTCACTTTCTTAATGCCCAGATTGATCACTTGATTGAGTCCTTGGAATAAGGCTAGGCCTTCAGCTCGATTGTTGGAGAGATCACCTAATCCCCATTCAAAATGCAAGATAGTCTCACCATTTGCATTGCAAATGATGCCTCCAGCGCCTGCAAGACCAGGGTTAGATTTTGAGGCACCATCGAAGAAGAGGCAGTATTTGTTGCATTTGCTCAACCAAAGAGCAAATTCTTCCTCCTTAGGCCTCAGCTTCCAAGTTGTAGTTGACTCCTTTAGGCTCGAATTATCCTTTTCTTGATCTTGGGCGCTGATGATACTACCATAATTGATCAAATTTCTTTCTTCTGCACTGAAGTTGCTAAGATTGACTTTATTGTGGGTACGAGTTGTCACAGCCTCTACAGCTAAGCTGATGGTTTTATGACACATAAATCTGGAGTTGTGCCCTTTGTCTTGGAATACTTTCTTGTTTCTAGCTAACCATATGCTCCAAAGAAGAGTTGATGGTAAGGTATTCCATATCCTCTGGGATAATTTGCTCTTCTTGCTCTTCCATGGGCAAAGTTTCTTCCAGTGTTGGACTGTCTCTGCTATGGATGGCTTAGGATTCCATTCTACTCCCCCAACAGAAGCTATTTCTTTCCAACATTTTGCAGCAACTTGGCATTCCATGAACAAGTGCTGTATTGTCTCTTCAGCTTGAAGACAGATTGGGCACCTAGAGGGGCCTAGAATGCCCCTTTTTTTGAGGTTCTCAGCTGTTAAAATCTTACCTTTCAGAAGAAGCCAGCAGAAGAATTTTATTTTAGGGGGGGCTTCCGCTTTCCAAACCAATCTCCAATGAGTCCAAATGTCCTGTGGGAAGGCACTTGCACATAAATAGTGGTACCCTGCTTTGGCTGTGTATTCAGTTCCAGTGGGGTCCCATCGAAAACTATCTTCGCCTCCTTTATGAGTAGGAGCCTTACTGTGCAGTTGATCTTTTAGAGCGATGAAGCTTGTTTCCAAATCCCTTGGGTAGTCCGGCAATGTCCAACCAATCCAAGCTTGGGAGGAACTTCCCCACTTAGTGATTTGGGCTAAACTCCATATTCCTCTATTGTTTAACCAGCTTATGGCTGGAATTGCTTTTGCTTTGGATCCTATAGGGCTCTGGCCTAGGATTCTGTCTTTAGAAATGTTGATGCTACTTCCTTCTCCAGGAACTTTGGAGATATGCTGGGCCATGAGTGGGATAATTTTCTTGCATAATTTCCAAATGTTGGAGCTGTCTCTGTTGGGTATATTATCTTCCAGAAGCTTGTGCCTAGAACTGCTGAGATACTTGGCTTCTAAGACTGATTTCCACCAGGCAGTATCCCCAGTGATTAATCTCCAAATAATTTTAGCCCCGAGAGCTAAATTCAAAAGATTTGGAGACCTTATTCCCAGGCCTCCTTTTTCTTGGGGCTGGATGACATTTTTCCAGCCAACCAAGTTGAACTTTCTCTTCTCCGATTTCCCTCCTTGCCAGAGGAAATAGCGAAGGGCCTTCTCCAGTTTATGATGGAAATTCATAGGAGCTTGTAACAGTGAAAAGCGGTAGATAGGGAGAGAAATCAAACCTGATTTGAGAAGAACGAGACGTCCTGCTGGGTTCAGCCACATGGTTCCCCATTGTTGGATTTTCCTTTTGATTTTGTCGAGGATTTCGTTCCAAGTTTCAGTCTTCAGGGGACCCAAACTCACCGGCATCCCTAGATAGGTGAAATGAATCCAATCTAGCTTGTAAGAGACCTCTAAAATATTTGCAATGCTTTGAATGGTGTGAGCTGTTGCATTCCATCCGTAGATACAGCTTTTGACTTGGTTGATTCTTCCTCCGGAGTAGTCCATGAATTGGTCCATGATCTTTTTGAAGCGCCTTGCAATGGTGATCGAAGCGCCACCCATCAGGAGGGTGTCGTCGGCAAATTGGGAGTGATTAATATTCTTTGTACCCTGCTCAAATTGAATACCTGTGATTAGGCCAATTCTTCGATTGTAGTCCAAGGCTTTGCTGAGGGATTCAGCCATGAGGATGAAGAGGTAGGGAGAGAGGGGGCAGCCTTGCCTGAGGCCTCGGGAGGATTGAAAGGCTGCACAAGGTCTTCCATTCACCAGAGGGGAAATCCAAGGATTAGAGATACAAGCTTTGACCATATTGATGAAGGAGTCATTGAATCCCAGTTTGTTCAAAACAACAAGAAGGAAGGAGTGTCTGACTCTATCAAAGGCATTGGCAAGATCAAGTTTAAGGATGAATCCTTTTTCCTTTCGACTAAGGCTAGAGTGGATGGCTTCTTGTACCAAAAGAATAGAGTCGGAGATGTGCCTGTTGGCTAAAAAACCTCCCTGGTTTTCCAAGATTAAGGAAGAAAGAAGAGGCTTGAGTCTTGAAGCTAGGATTTTTGTGATAATTTTATAAGCGGAGTTGCACAGGGATATGGGCCGGAATCTAGAGAAGGTGGTCGGCCTATTCTCTTTTGGGATGAGAGCTAAATACGTTGAGTTGGTATAGCCCCCTTGTTGCGGAGGTAAATCCCCTCTGCGGACAGAGGTGGATCGCACTAGCCCCGAAGGGGTCTAGCAACAATCAATCACGCTGCATGCAAGTTTCTAGCTATATAATTTAACAGTCGATCTAGGAGACCAACCTGGGATCCAACGCTTGTTTGTTGTGGGGGAAAGTGTCGCTCCTATCCTCTATCTCCGGCCAGTCGCTATTCGCTCATAGATACCTGCACAAGTGAAGAATAAACCACAACAAGCATAAAATCCAAAAAAAATACAACTATGTACCAGTCAAGCAAGATACAATTCACATATCACCGATGTAACACATAAATGAAACCATAATGACAGTCGCTTTGCATTAAAGTAATGAGAGAAGAGATTACAACCACTTAAGGCTTGACACTGTAAAACTC
>APFE031108673.1:4295-36450 GCA_000404065.3 Pinus taeda
AACAACAACAACAACAACATAGAAAAATAATAAATGGGTTAGATGTGAAAACCAGTTTCTGGCACACTCTAACCTCGAATTCCTACTTGAAAACCAATTCGTTGGCGGGTAAGAATTCTCTTTCTTTTTCACTGTTTAATATTTCAGCTGAATATTGACTTGAGGACAAGTCAAAATTTTTGTGGGGGAGAGGAGCATCAGTATTCTTATATTCTTATCTCTCCATTGTAAAATTATTTTTTCTCATCATTGTAAATTTCCCAAGCAGTTTGTTCCACCATTCCAGACTTCAATGAATAAGCTGTCTTGTCATTGTTTTATATCAGAGGGACCTGGTTACAAATACTGTGCAGGGGGACCTGTTCTGTCTAAGAAGACCATGCTACCAGCACCATCAGTAATGGGACCTGTTTAGACACACAAAAAGGGACCTGTTAGGAGATTGATACTTCAAAAGAAAATTACTTCAACACAGCTTCAGCAAGTTTCTACAAAGGCAGGACCAAGACTTCATCAAGACTTCATCAAGCACTCAAGCTCAGCAGCACCTGCATGCACACAAAGAATTGCATGAACATCTTCAGTACTGCAGAGGGACCTGTTGCATTCAAACATACCTCAGGGGACCTGTTATGAACAACAAAGAAAATCAAACAACAGTCAAAAAGTTAGCTCTACTCAGCATGTCAATGCAACAGCAGTCAAACAGTGTAATACACTCCTTGTTTTTAACACTTAATTTCTTAGATTAATTTTTATGTTAATTCTAATAGCTATGACTGTTATGATTAATTCCAAGGGTGCATTTTCCCATCCTCCCTTATTCCCCTAATTCTTCCCTACTCCAACCTGCTTCCTACTTTTAAAAATTCATTCACCCTTCACTCTAATATTTCCTAAGCATCTTACAGCCATCTACCGCCATACCAACCTCCTAAATCTACACCTCCAATTGGCTGAGTACCAACAGGACACGTGGTGATATTTTTTTTTGAAAAAAATTAATAAAAAATAAAAAGAATAATTATATAAAGGAAAGAGACAACAGGCTATTCATTATTTTGCATGGGCCGAATGATGAATTCACCACCCGATGCCCAAATGATTCAGGGGACTCCATTATGAGTATAGTACATACACTTCTTAGCGCTACCATCATAGTATTTGTGCGAGCGATATTATCATTATTCCTCTGTTTTTAAAAACGAATACACTCTGAGGAGAAGAAAGTGGTCATTTCACTTATTTCCAGGATTGCATACGTTGGTGTATAACTCTGTGGCCTCCACAGCAAGGACCGAGGGCAGAGAGCGCATCCAGTTTCGACTCTCACCGAGCAGCATTACAGTAAACACTAAAGGAGCGACTGTATCAGGTAATAAACTCAGACTTCTTTGTTAAATTTGCAAGTTAAGAAGCTCGACCCTCTGCTAAGATGACAAATAGGGTCGAGCCAAATGTGTTCGATAGCTCATAGTACCATGAAGACTTTATTTCGATTCTTAGGGAAATACAGTGGCTACCCTTTTTGGAAAAATTCCATGGAAGCAACGAAGAAGTTGCTAAGCAATTTTCCTTCACATTTAATGGGGAGAAAACCCTGATAGGCACTTTCTCATTTAGGGTTTCAAAGGACACCATCACCCAAGCGATAGGGATTAGCCCAGAGGGGGAAAAGTATTTTAAAACCAAACAATTCAAAGAAAAATCGTGGACCCAATTCATGTCCAGGTCCCGAGTCTCAGCGGTCAACTGGAAGAAAGGCATTCCAAGAAGTTGGTTAGTGCATCCTTGGGATGAAATGGTTTACATACTTCAAAAGTTTGTAACCTGTGAAGGCCACTACATCATTGTTTATTTGTATCACATCAAGTTGTTGCTACACATAAAGAAACAATGTGTCATCAGTTTACCATATTTCTTATTGCAGAGCCTAACCAAGATGTCCAAAACCATTCAGAAGTAGAAAGGAAACGAACACAAAAGCTTATATCATTTTGGTTTAATCAAAATTCTCATTGAACATGAAATGCAAAGAAGAGGGAAAACATGGAAGGAGTTCTTAGTTTCCAACCAAATCAGGGATGAGGAAGATAAAGAAGAATCACAAGAAAACTTAGGGTTTATGAAGGACATTGATGAGGAGATCCCAGCATCATCCAAATTTAACAAGATACCCCCACCTGTGAGTAGCATAAGGACCAGACAAATGAGAAAGGAGGATGCAAAAAGGGTAGAACAAGACAAAGTCTTCACCACTTACTCAAGAAGAACAAGAAGGGCATCAAAAGTTCAATTGCAAGAAGACCAACCCGAATCCAATGCACCTATACAGATGGATATTCAGAGCAGTGAACATTCACCACTAGGGCCAGGAGCCGATGTAGATGTTGAAAGCCATTCACCCCCAGGAGTTGATATAGAGGTCGAAAGTAATAACAAACAGGAAAGAGGGTCACCACCTCCCAATAAGAAGCAGAAGAAATTAGAGAGACAAGTTGAAAAATTAAAGGAAGAGCTCATGGATGCCAACATGCTGGAGAAAGTTATTAAGAAGGAAAATGAAATGCTCCGAACACAGAGTAAAGAAATTCAAAAGAAAAATGAAAAGTTAAAGGAGCGGGTTAATGAGCTAGAAGCTGAGCAGACAGACATTTGCAAGTGGGCCACTAAGTGGTACAATCAAAAGAAGACACTCAAGGAAAAGTACAAAAGACTAAAGCAAGAGCTCCATGACCAGAAAGATGCCTAGGTGAAAAAGAATGTAGACACATTGCTCAAGGCAGCAGAGGTACAGGCAGGGACCGAGTTTAAAGGAAGCACTTCAAGGTTAGCATGAGGACATGCTAAGTCATTAAGTCGGGGAGAGATGTTGGTACCATTCTATGACCCCTTTTTCCCTCCCAAAACATGACCATTACCTACCTCTTTTCATCATTTATCCCTCAAATGCCTTGGAAATTGATTAATTAATAGTTTTATAGTTGTTGAATTTCATTTAAATTGATTTAAGGGTTTTGTGTTAATAAATTAGGATTTTTGGGCAAGATGACTACAGGAAGTCCCAACAACCTGTAAATGGCTTATCGTTTGACATGTGGCATGACAGCCAGGCCAGAGAGAAAGGTATGGGCGAAAAGTGGAATGTCCAAGCATGGACAAGCACCTATCCCGCAGCGGAAACAACCCTCCTACATGCGTGGTCAACACCTGGTCAACTATGGCATGTTGGCGACAAAGGCAGCAACAACACACAGTCACAGTTCAATTCGATTTTTAGTTGTTTCCTTTTTTTTTATGTGTGTAAGCTAGGATAGAAACATTTTGCGTTTTTGTAAAAACGGAAACAGCCGCCCATGGATGAACATCCATTTTCAAGGGATGTGAACTGTATGTAATTATAAGGCCGAACTTGGTTATATGTCCGTTTACGTTTTTACTTTTCGCTTCATGAACAGAGCTTTGATTTAATACAAACAAGACTGCATTATAATCACAGTGCATTGTTTAATACGGTGATTGTGGGATAAGCTCGGTATACCAAGAACGCGGACGGGCCCTGCGTACATGGTATACTGTTGCCATTTTAATTGTGTTTATGTTATCATTTTAAATTGCATTCACAGTTTCATTTTAATTGCGTTTACAGTCAGAGCGTTTGATTGTTATTTGGTATTGAAATATATGCACAGGGATTAAATCGATGTTTATATTCATTTGTTTATGTATGCACTTGAATAGGCCATCATTCGGATTGTGAGTTATATCCTGTAAGCGATTCGATCTAGGGTTTCTTTGTAAAGCACTGTCATGGACTGTATGCTTATGATTTTTACTTTGCGTGATTGTAATAAATGTTCATGAATGTTGGGTACCATTGAACAGGGGTTTTATGTTTGGTGTTTCTGTAACGAGACCGAAACCTTTAAATACAGTGATACACAACATGTTATGAATTGGATCTTAGATGATAATGATACATAGTTGATGCTTAGTTAAATATTTGATTGATAGTTTAATATTAGATCAAGTCACAGCATTATAATTAGGAAGAGTAGGCTTAGATTAGATCTTTTATGTCTATATATTTTAGGCACACGCCTCTAAGTCTACGCACCCTGGTCGATAATAAATTTAGCCCAGTAGCACCCTAGATAGGACACTACAGTGGGTCTACAAGAACAAGTATAAAGCTGATGGCTCACCTGACAAGCACAAAGCTAGGCTTGTGGAAAAAAGTTTTGCACATAAGGAAGGGGTCGATTATGAGGAGACTTTTTCCCCCACAGCAAAATGGGCCACCATCCGGACACTCTTTGCACTAGCAGCTCAGAACGGTTGGAAAGTCCATCAAATGGATGTAAAAATTGCTTTCTTGAATGGAGATCTAAAAGAGAATGCCTTTATGTCCCAGCCTGAAGGATTTGCTGTGAAAGGACATGAACATAAAGTATGCAAACTTGTGAAGTCCTTATATGGCCTCAAACAAGCACCGCGAGCCTCGTATGAAAAACTAACTGACCATCTTGTGAAACTCAATTTCAATCATTTTGATATTGATGATGCAACTTTATTTGTCAATAAAGTTGGCAAAACAGTTGTATATCTTGTGGTATATGTAGATGATCTTTTAATGACAGGGAACAATGAAAGCAACATTGCATCCATAAAGAAGGAATTGGGGAAAAGTTTTGAAAGGATTGATTTGGGATATGTTCATTACTATCTTGGCATTGAAGTAACCCAACATCCAAAGTCCATATTTCTTTCTCAAAAGAAAAACATTGGAGATTTGTTGAACATGTTTGGCATCACAGAATGCAATCCTCTTACTACTACAATGGAACAAAACTTAAAGCTCACATCTATTGAAGGAAAAGAATTTGAGGATGCAACAAAGTATAGACAGCTTGTAGGAAGTCTCAACTACCTAACTACTACCAAACCATACATTTCGTTTGTTGTTGGAATCCTCTCTAGGTCTATGCAAAAGCCTTGTGAGAGACATTGGTCTACTGCAAAAAGAGTTCTAAGGTACTTGAAAGGAACTCAAGACTTTGGAATCAAGTATACATAGGTGGACGACTTCAGCTTGATTGGATACTTTGATTCAGACTTCGATGAAGACAAAGAAACTGGGGTACCTACTTCAGGATATGCTATGAGTCTTGGGTCAGGAGCTGTCTCTTGGAGATCACACAAATAATCAGTTCTAGTAGATTCCACAACAGAAGCAGAATACATGGCAGCAGCTGAAGCAACAAAAGAAATTGTGTGGCTCAGGAAAATTCTTGAATATTTGCAGGTAAAACAAGTACAATCAACTCCACTCATGATTGACAATACCTCCGCAATAAAGTTGGCCAAGAACCCAAAGTTCCATGATCTAACGAAGCACATCAATACTAAATATCATTTGATTCAACATCATGTTGAGGCCAAAACAATCCATCTCCATCATTGTTCTTCTAATGAGCAAATTGCAGACATCTTCACCAAAGCACTTGGAAGAGAAAAGCTTGAACGATTCAGAATGATGCTTGGACTCGCGAACATCCCTTCAGATTAAGGGGGGAATGTTGACACCTAATCATCAGGATTGGGTGAATATAATGTAAATACATAAATAGGTACTATGAACAGTCATCAGGAGATGAATTGAACAATCTCTCCCTCATGTATATAATGAAGACCTACCTAAAGGAATGAGATATACGAATCAATTTATGTTGAGGAGTTACTTCCTGGTCTGACAGAATCAACAACATCAAATTAGCGAATTGACTAAGATTCACACCTTATGAGTCAAATCACACACCTCCATGTACCTGTATAAATTATCAAATCCATACTGAAATCATCGGACCCGTCAAACCCATACGTCAAAAGAAGGTAGGCCCCTTCAGATCTAAGGTGATAGTAGAAGCAAAGTCAAGTAGTATTAGAGCCCTACCTATAAGGCAAAAGGTAGAAGAGATATGAGAAATTACCTAACCTAGGCGGATGGAGGCTCTGAAAGGGCTGGTAGTACGAATAGAACAAAGCACCTTGATGGAAGAATTCTCCAGCTCCAGAGAGGTATCCCTAGAAGGAAAGTAAGGTGTAGTGGTCCTGGTACGAGTATCTGTAGGGGTAATCATAGGATAAAGGGGTAGAAGTTAGATGGTCATCCAAGAGTCATAATGAATCTTTTCCTAATAGAGTGTAGTTTGGAGCTTTCATACCTTCATATGGCAATCTCCTGTACCCATTATGAGGAGTATGCATTCAAATTAATCCCAACAACCATCACCTTATTAGAGACGTGTTACAACTGCCACATCTAGAGAGGAAAAACAACATACCTACCAATAGCACTACCCTTCATTTACACCTTTTGTCTCGATAAACTAATCTCACGGCCCTTGCATTACCAGTGTCCCTAGCTGTACCATAACAATTAGCCACTTTATTTACCCCTTTCTCCTCTCAATTCATGACCTGATCAACTACCAACTACCCTAGCTCATAGGCATGACTGAGTGGAAACAACTGGGCCTCCTACCTCACCAACCTTCACCACACAGAAACAAACTTCAGAAATTGGCATTTTTACTAAATAGAAGTCTCCATTCTCTATACCCAATGAGAGTATGAACACCATAGACACCTTAAAAATGAAATATTTTTCATGAAAAATAGAAAATTAGAGAGTTTTTCAATCTTGTTACAACTATCATCCTACAACCAAGGATTCTATGGGGGTTTTGATCTTTACAACGTCTCCATGCAACATCGCGTTTCGATTCCCGTCAACATGTCATCTTTTGGATTCCATCCTTATTGGTGCGACCCCTAAAACAACGACCCATTTACAATTAGACCCGTACAACTTTCCTTTCTATCTCACCTCCACCTTAAACCAAGGGAAATAATCTGAAAGGGTATACTTCCTCTCTTGTTAGTCGAGCGGCCTTATGACACCTTACTGAAGAAATAATTTTTGATTGCCCGGATGATGATTGTTACCTTAGAACCTACAAAAGAAAAGGGTTCCTCATCAAAAAGGGAAAATAAAATGGGTTTGGAACTTCTCCAACTCCACTTTTGCCTATGCCAAGCCCTTTTAGCCTGGGCCAAACTAGAGGCTATAGACCCGATGAGGCTTTCCATGTTACTGTTAACACCCCAAGAAACTCTCCTAGTTTGTATCTTGGAGATGCTCGGGAACATTACAAAACTCAACTAATTGTTGGAAATGGATGAATGGAAGGAATGATGCTTGTCCAAGCCAGATAACCACTTCTACTATGCTTAACTCCTGACATGGGTGAACACCCCCAGACTACAAGGATTTAGACCACCAATCACTCACATTTTAAGGATTAAGTGAATATGGAGAATACTGAGCACACCGGCAGATGCTCAAGACCATGTGATGGCCAGCTACAACCAATAAAGAGGCCTGCAAATCTATCTCATAATGCACAGACAGGATAACAACTCTTTGGCACTAAGTAAACGGAAACCTGCATAACACATTCAATGATACATATTAGACTTCAACACAGAGGTGGGATGACAGCCCCTCTAATGCTAAATATCAAGAGCACATGAAAAAATGCATAACAAGCACAACCTATAATAGAATAGAAGTGGAAAGTGAGCAATTAACAACAAAAGAAGCTTGTATTAGCTGAAAATGAAGACCAGACACTGCAAGTATCAAAGTAGCTATAGTCTCCAGAAGTTCAACCTTACATCAAAACAACAACCATCAACCCTCATTACATTGTGTTTTTGGGTATATATAGAGTTTTATTACAAAGATGTCTGCTGTTCTATGGAGGGGTCATAATGGACCACCAACCTCTTTAACTGTTTGATGGAGTCTTTGGTGCAGTCTGCCTTCTTCAGTGAGCAAAATTGATATGCTTGGATTCTCTATTGTACTTCTCGGGTAGGTGGAGTGCAATATGGAAGACATTCCATAACTGATAAATGCGTTTAACTGCTCGAGTCTTGTCCTTCTTGTTCTTTGGCCATACTACTCTTGAATGCAGTTGTTGAGGAGTAACTGCTCGGAGTACTGAAAACTGGCCACCTTCATCCTTCGGATGCATGGTACAGGTCAAGGACGCGAAGATTGCATGGCGGATGAATGGAGGACAGGGAATAAATATTAGCTGTTGGATCACATGGATGGATGGAGGAGATCTATCGGTGGGAGACATTAGGAAGAAGCGGGAACAAATAGTCCTGAGCTGTTGGATCTTGGGCGGATAGATCCAACGGTTATCGGAGGCAGAAGGTACACGAAGCTTATCGGGCGGGGAGATCAGGCTTAAGCGGTAAGCGATATGCATCGCACTGCCTTTGGGAGGCAAGCGGTAATCGTACATGGGTTCGCGATCACACTTATCGCATGATGTGTGGCAGATGGGATAGGGCAAAAACCGCTTTTCCCGCGGGCTAATGTGCGGTCAACTTGCGAGAGCGGGAGGAGCGAATGATGTCCGATCATGTTAGAGATGATTGGACGGTGGAAGAATGGCACACATTTTTTTTATTGGATGCGGCCGGGGACCGTTAGATCGAGATGCGACAAATCAACGGCTGCGATTGCGGTGGGGGGTCTATGAAGGCGTGCGAGCATAAGAGAGCGGGGTCACGTTGTTATGGTGATATGGGACCTTAAACTTAGCGCTTGGGGATTTGAGATCGGAGGTTTATGCTGTGTAGGAAGAAAAAATGGAGGCAGCGGGGTGAAAGAGATGGAGGAAGATGATTTTTGCAGACCATGTATTTGACCCTCAAATGTTGAAGTATGTAGCAGAGCTAACAATGACTCCTTCTGGGGATGAGATCCTCCCTGTGAGGTCTCAAGAACCTACAGATCAATGCCTTTCTGATGAAAACAAATTAGCAAAATTCCTAGTGTTCCATTGGGCATGGAGTCTGACTGAACCTATACTAAAAATAAAATATTTACAACTTTAAGGCCTAAAGACCTTAAACAACATAAATTTTTTAGAAAACGCCCATTAACTGGGCCATCAAAAACTGCCTCTCCCCCATACTTTGCAATATGAAGGTATTGTTCCCTTGACTCTGAGAAATGATAAAAGGTCCTGTCCAGAAAGCATCAAATTTCCCACGATTGCCTTTCTTTTCTTTCAGTGCATCCCACTTTAGAACCAAGTCTCCAACTTGAAAATTATCTGATTTTGTCTTCTTGTCAAAAGCTTCCTTTATCTTTTTCTGATGTGCTGTAGCCCTTTCAACCAATTGTTCTCTGATTTGATGTACCTTTGATAAATCAGTGATCCTTTTTGCCATTTCTTCCTTCTCATTTTTCTCTTGTTGCAGGAACTTTTCCACAGGGAGGGTAAGCTAAATTGGAAATACTGCCTCTGTGCCATACACCAGCTTGAATGGAGAATTCCCTGTAGATATTTTGATGGTCACTCTGTCAGCCCATAGTGCATATTTGAGCTTAGAATCCCAATTCTTTTTGTTGTTCTCCAACAACTTTTTGATTACCTTATCAGGCTTTTGTTAGAGGATTCTGCTAGACCATTACCTTGAGGGTAGTTGGAGGTGGAATGAACTAGCTTAATGCCCATTGAATTACACATTTCCACCAATTATTTTTCTCTGAAGGCTGCTGCGTTGTCTGTGACTAATTTGTGTGGACAACCAAATCTGGTAAAGATGTGCTCTGTCAAAAACTTCATGACCACACTATGATCAGCCTCCCTGGTAGGGATTGCTTCAATCCACTTAGTAAAGTAATCAGTGGCTACTAATATCCATCTGTGCTGGCCACTGGAATATGGATTTATTTCTCCAATGAAATCCAAGCCCCACTACTGAAAAGGTCCCTTTTCATGTATTGGTTTTAAGGGCAGAGACTTCAATTACTGTTTCCCTTCAAATCTTTGGCACCTGTCACAAGATTTAACAAATGAAAATACATCAGAAAATAAGGAGGGCCAATAATATCCAGCTCTGAGGATTTTATGGGCTGTAGTCTTCCAATAATGATGCCCTCCACACATGCTGGAATGAAACTGTTGCATAACCTCCATTGATTTTTCTTTGTCCAGACACCTCAAAAGCATTCCAGATGGGTCCCTCCAATAGAGTAGATTTTCATTAATGCAATATTTAGCTGCCCTAAGCTTAATAGTTCTACCTTGACTTTGAGTACAACTTGGAGGGATTTCCAGTTTCAGTAAGAAATTAGCTATTGTAGAATACCAATCACAAGAAACTAGATTTTCTGCCAATGACTGCTTTTCTCCTAGTTCAACTGCTTCCTCTTCTTCTGTTTGACCTTTTTCTGCATCCGTGCTTATGAGATTTATGTCCAATGTTCCGTAATTTTCTTCAGCTAATAGTTTGGAAAGGCCCTGACCTCTGAAAAGTTTGGTGGGCTTCTGTTCTATATTAAACTCAATTAATTTTGCAATCCATTTAGCCCTTCTTCCATCAGCATCAGGTTGTGTTAAGAAATCTTTTATTGCAGCAGAGGGTACATATGCAATTATCTTGGAATGCATAATATAAACTCTGAAAGCTTTCAAAGACTTGATAAGAGCATACGCATGTTTCTCAATAATATCATACCTCAGCTCAACATCCCTTAATGTTTGGCTGAAGAATGCCACTGAACGCTCTAAGCCTTCTTCATCTGCTTGCAATAAAACTGCTGCTAGGGTGTCTTTAGAGGAAAATTAAAATATATGGAACTCCTTGCTGTAATACGGGTTGCTTAGAGTAGGAGCTTTCATAATAGCTTTTTTAATGGAATCAAATGATTTTCTTGCTACATCAGTCCATTTGATTTCTGGCCCATTTTTCAACATGGAGGTAATATGCTTCACAAGTTCTACAAATTTTGGTATAAACCTCCTCACAAAGTTTATTTTGCCCAGAAAGGACTGGATATCCTTCTTTGATCTCGAGATAGACAAACTCTGTATGACCATGACTCTTTCTGGGTCAATTCGGACACCTGCAGTAGAAACAATATGTCCTAACAACTTGCCTTCTTCTAAAGCAAATTGTGACTTTTTAGGATTGACTGAAATCCCAAACCTTTTGCACTTCAGGAACACTTTCTTCAAATGCTGCAAGTGGTCTTGATGGCTGCTAGAGTATACTGTTATATCATCAAGGTAGATAAGGAAAAATTTATCCTTCTCTCCCACAAATGCTATATCCATAGCTCTCTGAAAGGTAGCTCCAACATTCATCAGTCCAAAAGGCATCTTGGCATACATAAAAGTGCCCCGAGCATTTGTTTAAGTTTCTAAAATCAACACAGAGTCTGATTTCTCCACTTTTCTTCCTCACCACTACCAGATTGGCTACCCATTTTGAATATCTGAGGGGGACTATGATTTTGGCAGCCAATAGTTTCTTGATTTCCTTTTCAATCAAAGGGAGGAGCAAGGGGTTTATTGGTCTCAGCTTTTGCTTGAAAGGGATGGTGTTTTTCTCTAGAGGAATTTTATGCTGGATGATCTTCTTGTCATATGTTTTCAGGTCACTATATTCCCAGGCAAAGACATCAGCAAATTGCTTCATTAAGTTGCAGTACTCAGCACATTGGTCAGCAGACAGATGAGTGGACAGATTTATATATCTTGGCTGACCTAAACTCCCTATATTATGCTTACAGACTGTAGATTGGTCTTCTTTTTGGGCAACCTTATAAGGCACATCATTCTGATCAAACAAATTTCCTAAAGGAACTAGACCCTTAGGTATATGATTGCTAGGCAATTGGATAACACTATCTTTACCAATTTTATTTCTAAGCAGGGATTGGGGATTTTCTCCCAAGGCTTCATTCTCTTGGTTAATTTGCATTTCAGAGAATTCATCAATGACTTGCAGGAACCTATTCACTTCATCATCATCTTCAAAAACTTTCCAATGCTGGACATTATCAGGCAAGGATTGTCTATATTTCATTTGGACTTCATAAACTAGTCTGGGAGGCATGGGAGGGATGAACATGCTAGCAGACACAGCAAGGGAATCAACAAGCTGATTCTTGGCTCTAGGAATATATGAGATATAGAAATTATCAAAAGAGTCTTTGATTCTCCATACCTCATCTCTATATGCTTTCAGCCTTGGGTGCTTTGCTTGAAATGTTTTGTTTACCTGTTGAATGATCAAATCAGCATCTCCGAACACCTTTATGCTTCTGATTCCTTTGTATTTAGCTGCGTTAAGGCCCAATATCAGAGCCTCATACTCTGCTATATTGTTTGTGACTTGGAAGGCCAACTTAAAAGATAGCTGTGTGCTTTCTTGTTGTGGAGATATCAGTACCACTCCTGCTCCTGCAGTTTCCCTGGAACATGCTCCATCAAAGAACATCTCCCAAACCTGACTTCCTTGCTCTTCCTCGGCCTGAACTATTGGTTTCCTGAGTTGCATTGAGGCCTTCTGAGATTCTTCTATTTAGAGAATACATGCTCTAAAATCGGTGTCCACTGCATAAATAGGATGATTAGAAGGATTCTTCTCATCACTGATGATGTATGCCAACTGTGCTTCTCTTTACAGTCTCCTGCTTTCTCCTCCAAAAATTGGGACAGTGGCATAAGATAGATCATTCTATAATGTCCCACCTAGTCTCTTAATCCAACCTCTGGACAACATCATGCCAAACTTAGGAGGGACATCTGCTACCACAATGTCCATTACCATGCTCTTCATGGGTAGCTGAGTTAGGGTAATGGCTACATCTTTGATTAATCCTAATCATTTCACCTTCCTTGAATTAAATGAGAATAGATCATGGTATGGTTTGGTGATGTCAAGGCCTAACTCTTCCATGACAGCTTTTGGCATCAAATTGTGGCTAGCCCTTGTGTCTAGCAGGCAGTTGTGGAGGATTTTATCATGAATGGTCAAGGAGACATAAAAGGATGGAGAATTATCATCAGCAGGTTCATTCATTGGGCTAAGCACAACTGCAGGCCTATCATCTTGCAAATTGACAGAGTCAGTGGAGGTTTGTGTGGCTTTCAGCTCAAGAGCATCAAGGATAGGCTTTCTAAACACTTCACTCTTTACAAGTTCTAACAGAGGCATAGATATTTTTAACTTCTGGACTTCTGATTCAAAGCTGAAAGGGGAAGGTGACTTGTCAGGACCTCTTACCACTTGAACTGGTGCTTTGAGGATGATTGGATCAGCTGCTGGTTTTTTCTGTCTGGTATTCTGTAACTCTGTTTGGATATCAGATCTTTAGGTAGGATTTTCCTTGGCATTGTTTGCTTGTGACCTCAGATATATCTTCGTTGCTCATCAGTTTGCAGAACAACCTCTCTGTCCCATTCTTGAACGGTTTGTTCCTACAGTAATGCTTCTTTGTATTCAGCCAAAGTAAAAAAGACAGCCCTGCCTTTACCTTCCATGCAATGGATTTCATCCTTTTCTTCAAATTGTTCCTCCTTCATGACTACATTTTGAAAAGGAGCTTTAACTTTCTGTTCTTCGTTTGGTTCTTTTCCCCTCTGAATAATTTGCAACTGTTCATTTGCTCTTCTAAATGGATTTGAGTTTCTTGGAGAAAATGTGTTCTGTTTCCTTGTCTTTCCTGAGTTCTTCTCAATATTCAGCTTAGCTATTTCAGTAGCCAATGACTCTATCATTCTAGTCATTTTATCTAATTTAGGCTTTGAAGATGAAGCGGAGGAAGAAGAAGCCTCACTTCTCTGCCTCCTTCTGTCAGCATGACTTTTCAGTTTTTCTATAGCCATAATATTAGATTCCACTTCTAGGGCTGCATCTTGCATATCAACTAGAGTGGAACATCTTCTTTCTCTCAACAATAAGCAGAAATCAGAGTCAAAAGCGTTGGCATAGGTGAGTTTGGCAAAGGTGGGGGTCGGATTTACTTCAGCTCGTATCTTACTATACATACGATTGAATCTTTTATTAAAATCAGGCAATGATTCCCCATTCTCCTTCTTCATGTTACCAAACTCAGTATGGTAATATAACAAGTCTTTTTTATCTCCCCAGTGCTTAAAAAATACATCATCTAAGGCTTCAATATCAGCAATAGACCTAGGGGTCAATTATTTGAACCACTTTCTGGCCTCTCCATTGCGGCTCTGGAAAAAAACTCTCATCCACACATCATCCTCACTAATATCCAGGTTATCAGCATAACTGTAAAAAGATTCAAGGTGTTCTTCAGCTGTTACCCCATCTGTGCCAGTGAACTTTGGCATGTATTTTTGGTACTCTCCTGCAGGCATGGCATTCAAAGGAACAAGCAAAACCAAGGGTCCATATCTAGCAGCTATAATTCTTTCCATCTTCGTAGGTGCTTGCTGGCCTGCCATGACTGGAGTATGTGGAGGGATACTGCAGATTGAATAGTGGGGAACAGTGCAATGGATGACAGAGACAGAGGAATGTGATGGACTGTATGGGAGACTTTTTTTGGACTTAGATCCAAAGGGGGGCTAAATGAACAAGGAGTTGTATGAATCTCTGAAGGAATTTTCTCACTAGAAACGCTAGGCTCTAATTCTTCAAACGGTGTATTCTCAACTATAACGTTCTCTTACAGAGATACATAAGATTTCTTGGGCTTACCTGATCTTGATGCTCCCTTCTGTGATGTTTTCTTCTGCTTAACGATCTTCTCAGGATCAGGCACTGGGACAACTGGTGATTTTTGAGGATTTCTTTGAGTATGTCTCACAAACTGAGCTAGGACTATAATGTGGAGTTGCCAAATGTTGGTCTTCCTCTAGTGGAGTCGCCAAATAGATGATTACAACCGGAAATGTGTCTAGACCTTGTCTATCATCAAAATCTAGAACTATGTCGTCTCCCGGGGAAGCTGAGCTTCAATCTTTGATCCCCGGCAATGGCGCCAATCAATGTTAACAGCCCAAGAAACTCTCCTAGGTTGTATCTCGGAGATGCTCGGGAACATTACAAAACTTAACTAAACATTGGAAATGGATGAATGGAAGGAATGATGCTTGTCCAAGCCAGATAATCACTTCTACTATGCTTAACTCCAGACATGGGTGAACACCCTAAGACTACAAGGCTTTAGACCACCAATCACTCATAGTTTAAGGATTAAGTGAATATGGAGAATACTGACCACACCAGCAGATGCTCAAGACCATGTGATGGCCGACTGCAACCAGTAAAGAGGTTTGCAAATCTATCTCCTAATGCACAGATAGGATGACAGCTCTTTGGCACTAAGTAAACAGAAACCTACATAACGCATTCAATGATACATACTAGACTTCAACACAGAGGTGGGATGATAGCCCCTCTAATGCTAAATATCAAGAGCACATGAACAAATGCATAACAAGCACAACCTATAATAGAATAAAAGTGGAAAGTGAGCAATTAACAACAAAAGAAGCTTGTATTAGCTGAAAATGAAGACCAGATGCTGCAAGTATCAAAGTAACTACAGTCTCCAGAAGTTGAACCTTACATCAAAACAACAACCATCAACCCTCATTACATTGTGTTTTTGGGTATATATAGAGTTTGATTACAAAGATGTCTGTTGTTCTATGGAGGGGTCATAATGGACCACCAACCACTTTAACTGTTTGATGGAGTCTTTGGTGCAGTCTGCCTGCTTCAGTGAGAAATATTGATCTGCTTGGATGCTCTGTTGTACTTCTCGGGCAGGTGGAGTGCAATATGGAAGACATTCCATCACTGATAAATGCGTTTAACTGCTCGAGGCTTATCCTTCTCGTTCTTTGGCCATATTGCTCTTGAATGGAGTTGTTGAGGAGTAATTGCTCGGAGTACTGAACACTGGCCACCTTCGTCCTTCAGATGCATGGTACAGATCAAGGACACGAAGATTGCATGGCAGACAATGGAGGACAGGGAATAAATATCAACCGTTGGATCACATGGATGGATGAAGCAGATCTATCGGTGGGAGACATTAGGAAGAAGCAGGAACAAACAATCATGAGCCATTGTATCTTGGGTGGATAGATCCAACGGTTATCGAAGGCGGAAGGTACATGGAGCTTATCGGGTGGGGAGATCAGGCTAAGCGGTAAGCGATATGCATCGCACCGCCTTTGGGAGGCAAGTGGTAATCATACATGGGCTCGCGATCACACTTATCGCATGACGCATGGTGGATGGGATAGGGCAGAAACCGCTTTCCCCGTGGGCTAACGTGCGGTCAACTTGCAAGAGCCAGAGGAGCGAATGATGTTCAATCATGTCAGAGATGATCGGAAGGTGGAAGATCGGCGCACATTTTTTTTATCGGACACGGCCAAGGACCGTTAGATCGGGATGTGACAAATCAATGGCTGCGATTGCGGTGGGGGGTCTATGAAGGCGTGCGAGCATATGAGCGTGGGTTCACGTGGTTATGGTGATATGGGACCTTAAACTTAGCACTTGGGGCTTTGAGATCAGAGATTTATGCCGGGTAGGAAGAAAAAATGGAGGCAACGGGGTGAAAGAGATGGAGGAAGATGGTCGGTGCAGACCATGTATTTGACCCTCAAATGCTGAAGTATGTAGGTGAGTTAACAATTACTTCAAAATGATTTTCTGGCACCTGAGGCAGTCAACGTATCTTTGGTCAATCTTGTGTATAGAGGACGTAAGGCTTTTCAAGGGAGATTAGGGAAGGTCCTCTACCTTGAGAAAACACTTAGGCTCGGAGAAACACTCAGGAAAGGCTATCTAGTCACTGAATCGAAAGGAAATAAGGAACCCACATTAGCTTTTATTTTCTTTACCCTCATAACTTCTACCATACCATTGCCATTAAGTATTTTAAGGCCCTTCTCTCCATTATGTCCATGCCTTTGATGCCATAGCATGGTCTTTTCTCCGTAGACCACTAGATTTTCTGCTCCACTTTCAGGAACCACAGAATTGTTTCACCCATCAATAACAATGCTACCCTGAACCTTGTACAGAGTTCCAATCTGAACTCCCTGCATCAATACCAGTGATCCCCGAACCATCTTGCAGGTATCTTTCTTGAACACTGTTTTTACACCTGCATCATCCAACTTGCTTACAAAAATTAGATTTCTGGCCAATTCAGGAATATGTAGAACACATGTAAGTTTTCTAATCCTTCCACCTTGCAACTTCAACTTGACTTTTTCGCGACTGATGATTCTAGCCTTCTTTTCATTCCCTAAGAATACATCACCATCATCACATTTATCATACTTGTAGAACCACTCCCCATGGGGAGTGAAGTGAAAGGATGCACCTGAGTCAATCAACCATGCCTCATGATCTACATGTGTACTTGAAGAAGAAGCCAAATACACATCCCCACCTTCATCTGAGGTGGTTTTTGCCTCTGTAGAAGGAGCATCATCAGATCCTTTCTTTTCCTTCCTTTCCGCATTTCCAGCACACATTCACCGGTTTTCCTGGATATTTAGATATCCCTCTAGATTTAGATCTCCCACTCGAGGATTTATTTTTATTTCTGTTCTGGGACCATCCTCGTATAGAGAAGGCATCACCATTTTGGCCCTCCGTCTTTTTCCGTCTCGTCTCCTCCAAGAGCAAGGATGAGACTATTTCATCAAACTGCAAGGCAATCACATTGCTACCTATTGCAACAACCAGACTATCCCATGAATCTGGTAGATAAGACAACAAATCGATGCACTTATCTTCATCTAAAATTTTCATGTTGATAGATAACAACTAGCTTACCACAATATTAAAGGCGTTTAGATGCTCTATCACCAAGTATCCATCCTTCATACATACATTATCCTTTCAAAACATTGCAACATAATCTTTCAATACCAACTAGGTGACTCCCAAAACATACATTCAAAAATATTCAAATTATATGTGCTACAAACCATGACGTCATGTGTTCTACCAATGTAACTATATTCCCTACTTTAATTCAACATGATGGAGTGTCATCAGTCAAATTCTTCTCTTCCAGGCATCCACAATTTTATGATTATACTATGAATCTATCATTAGAGTGCACACGGGTCCTTACATTTCCCTCCTTCCATCATGTGTGTCAAAACTACAAATCCTTATTCCTTTATTTCATGTACTTGGATAAATTATTGAAAAGTACACCCAACCAAAGTATACAATAGCAAAAATCATGATGTTTATTTGTCAATCTAGGGTTAGCGGATGGACTCCTAGGATTTTCAAGTACTAACCCTAGACCAAAGGATCCATATTTGACTCATCCACTTCAACCTTTCATTCTTTCTATGAGACCTAGATTACACATACACCTTATAAGACCAAGGATTAGGGTTTCTTAGAGGGAACAAGGGAGGGTTTCCATATGACTAGGGTTTTATCAACAAAATTTTAACAACAATCCCTAGACTCATACACTAGACTTATCCTACAACAATTCATGTTGGACCATTAACAAAATATGCCCTATATACCTCACGGTTACATACCTACTATTCTGGATGCCATGGTATCTTCATGAAACAACTCAGAATATTCTTCCCAGTGGTCCTTCCTTTGAACTGTTATCTTTTTGAAATTAATAGGTTGTTGTTTCCTCATTATTCACCTTGTAGTGCACAGGTCTTACACAAGATTGAAAGCTAGCAATGCTTATTATACCAAAAAAATCCTCACAAAGACTTTCAACAAGAAATTATGATATTATTGTCACAATCATGTGATCTCACCCTTTGCCTTTATTTTACTTGCCTTGCCACAATGTGACCAAATCAATATACAATTTTTCCACTTTGAAATGCACAGGTCCCACAAAAACAATATTCAAAAATTTCTTGGCCTTGCCAAATGCTAAGACTGTTAAGAATTAATTTGCACCAAAATGTCATGATGTGGCTTTACCTTTTTCAAATATGACCAAATAAATCATTGGAACTTAGAATTATGGATTTCAATACAGTTCCTTTGGAGTAGACCCTTAAAATTAATAGAGCTAAACTTCAAGGATGACTCCAATTACACTATTGCAGCTTCAACAATAGATGTATCTCTACAGTGTTACCACAAGTCGATTTACTGTATTTAGGTAGAATTAAACTATGTATGTATATGTTATCCTTACCACTATAAAATGCAGAGGTCTTCTATTTTTCGTGTATCTGAAGTACTTATTAAAGTGGGTGAATAGTCTTATGGTTAATGGCAAATGATGCTATAAAATTACATTGTTTCTTATGCCTAGGATTGCTATCAATTCTACAGAATATCATGGCTCCTATCTATTCAATGGCAATGTACAAAATGTAATTCGACCTTCATTCACATGTATGGATACTAATGTTTAATATAATAATCTTATTCATAATTTCAAGCCAAATATATGCACAAGACTTTCTTCAATTTAGATATTCTCTATAATCATATGCTTTAGAACTATGACATATGCTTAGAAATGATTCTTCAACAAAATTTTCCTCGAATCCTCTTTAAGCATGGGGACCTTCACACAATACTATTTTGGATCCCTTTTGATATACCCAAGCAAATATGACTCATGCTCAAATTTAATCCTTGTAATGACACCTTCCTTTACAACTTTGGAAACCATACAATGACTTCCCTATGGGTCTCTGTCTAGGGTTTTAGTTATCACTTATACATAAAGAACACAAAAGATATAGAATTCAACACCAGAGATGAAAATTCACTCAGAAGGAGATAACAAACCTTGTATTTGACCTTCGCTCCTATAGTAGAGAATCCGACTTCCTTAGGATTGCTTGTCAATGCTTTTGTCCTTCACAATTGAACTTCATATGAGCTCGCTCTAGAAAAGATGGATATCTAGCATATATGCATAGATTAGGGCTAGAATGCAATCCCAGAAAAAACTTTGATATGCTTGCAAAAGGATGCGGCCTCAACAACTTTGCTTAACTTGCTGCTTCATTTCACAAAATAAACCTTTGGATGCCCTTGCTCTTGGAGAATAGGAATGTGGCCTAGTTTACAAGAATTTGGGCTAGAATTACATAAAACTTCAATCTACCTTTAGGAGGATGTATATAAGAGAGGACTAGTAGATTAGCCATTGAAATTTCTTAAACAAAGCTAGTAATTCTTCCTCGCTTTAGTATTGTGTATGGAAACTTTGTCTATGCAAATAAGGCTTGAGACAATGCCCATAAAAATGATCTTGATACCTTCACAAACTAGGTCTAATGAAAATGAATTTATGGAAGTGAATTTGAGTCAATATGATCCTCCTCTATTCCCACTAATCAAAGCCCTAGCTCTGATACCATGTTGAGAAATACTAGGGAAGAATTATAGGGCTTTAATTAATTTAATTTCTCTTATAGTTTAGCAATTTCCTGTGAAATTCAATTAGATATTTTAGCGTTACTTATTAGTTTTGTTCATCAAGACAATTGTAAAAATAGAAGATCTCAAAGCAAACACAAAAGACACCTAAAGTAGGCTCCAAGACAGGGAAAAACCCCAAGAGGGGAAAACCAATAAATAGTATCTCTAATAGAATCTATCTAATGAAGATTTCCAAGACCAAGACCAAGCCAAAACCCAAGTGATGAGCCAACCAACAACCTAAACAATATTCCTGTAAAAATGTCAGCTACGAAAACCCTAGTTCCTTCAAGGGAGTCGCACGTGTGAGCCCAATAAACACATATTTGTCTTCTTTCCTCTCCATAGAAAAACCGCTCTCCTTCTTGTACTTGCACTGTATCAAATTGCCTCTTTCTTTCTTACTGGATCTGAGAAGATGAATTAATTTTGTGTGTCTTCAAATGATGTGAGTGTGCCTCTTTATATATCCTTCACATGTGAGCGAATTAGCCTCTATAGGCTGACTAATTTGTTTGGAGGCTTTTAGACTCCACATAATACATTAAGAATTTTTATTTCTTGTTACATGAGCCCTCTAAGGGCTAGTACATCATGACCTTGACCCTTTGACTTGTCAATAATACCCCTAAAGAACTCAATGGGTGCTTTGACCTAGGAGCGAAACAAGATGGAAAAGAATCCCATTTACAATAATGATATTTTTCTTTTACAAATAATTTGTTTTATTTTTCCTTTTGATAAGTACATCAATAATTACATTTTATTTTGACAAGTACATCATCACGTCATGAACTAGTTCAATAAATGAAGACCGAACCTAGTTACATTGTCAACAGGGACATCTAGGGATTAGTCATGGACATGAGGAAAGGACTAACGGGTCATATGGTAGCAGGTTTTGATTAAAATATAGGTTGGACAAAGATTATACAGTCAGAGGTGGAAGGTGGTTGGGTACACCTGACATGAGAGGCAGTGCTTATGGGTTCTATTCTAGTTCTGGTTTAGAGAGACATCATCATCATCACCACCATCATCCTTATAGGAGGAGTGAGAAGCAATATTTTCATGAGGATTTCAAGAAAGTCAAGCCTCCTAGGTTTGATGGAGAGATGAAGAAATCATAAGATGTAGAAGCAAGAATACTTTGGATGAAGAAGTTCGAGATTGCATGATTATTCAGTGAATATGAAAGCTAAGACAAGAATATTTAATCTCAAGGGAAAAGCATATATGTTGACACCTAATCATCAGGATTGGGTGAATGTAATTAATGTAAATAATTAATAAGAAATATGAATAGTCATCGGGAGATGAAGTGAACAGTCTATCCCTCATGTATATAATAAAGACCAACCCGAAGGAATGGAATACGAATTGATTTGGTGGAGTTACTGCCTAGCCTGACATGGTATCAGAGACAACTCCATTTTTGGCATCTCCTTCTAGTCTTGTAACTCCCTTCTGCCAATTTCTTGTAGTCTGTCCACTGCCCCCTGTGGAGTTTATCTACTGCCCTCTCTACAGTTGCTGTTGCAAATCTCTTACATTATCTATGCCCTATGCGCTCCTTTTTGCGCTCTCTAGGCTCTCTGCCATCATCATTGGAGGGAGGATGGTAGCTTATGCGGGAGCGTTTTTGAATCCTTATGTGCTTGTTTCGAAGATTTCTCTCCTTTGGCTTTCAATTTGAACCTGTCTTTGAAGCGATCCGAGAAAGGCTTAGTGATATGCTGGAATATCGTGGTGTTATGTGCATGGAGAGTTGTTGCATTAAAACAATATTATATGCTGCGTTGTCTGAGAAACAATCCATTGATACACACTAAGCATGTGAGTTTGAATAGTATTCTGACTGTGAGGTTGGTGTGGTGCGTTCAAGGTCGTTGCAACAATTTGATTGGTGTTAACATATGGTGCGTATTGTTGTGAGAAGTCTATGGTGTGTTGGGTTGATATATTGACTGCGTGTGAATTGAACGTTGTGTTGTTCATTCTTGATATGTGCATTGGTATCATATATGGTTGTTAACGCTGCCCCATATATACACAGTTCTTGTGTTTATGATGTATTACATTGAACACTAGTTGAACTATGGTTGTGGTCATTGAACTGTGGTTGTGTGTTGAATAGTTTCTTGAACGCTGTATTACACTGAATGGTGATATTTACGCTATATTACATTGAACACTGGTTCCATTGAAGTTTGAATAGTTTCATTGTATTTACACTCACCATATATTGAACGATGTGTATTACATTGTATTTACACTCACCATATATTCAATGCTGTGTATTACATTGTATTTACACTCACATACGCTGCCCCACTCATGTATGCGTTGACCCTTTTTGGCATAAAAAAAATTGTTGAATTCCGTGTGTTGAATATAGTTTTTTTAAAACAAGGTCGTGGGTCAAAGCATTGTGGCATGAAGCATTTAATGCGATGAACAATTTTTTTGTGTATTGGAGCTGCTCCACAATATATTTACGCTGAATTATATTAGGTAGAAGTTTTTCTTGTTACAATATGCATTCAATCATATCCATTGTGGGAATAGTTCTCACTAGCAAGGAGAATTATCCTGAGTGGGCCCGGATGATAAAACACACCCTCATTTTCAATGAGTTGTGGAAAGGAGTGTGCATTGGAGACGGAGACAAAGAGCCAGAATAGCCTAACTCAGACAAAGAGGTTGTCATTTGGGAAAATAAGAACAACAAAGCTTATGCATTAATCGCAGCATCTGTAAAAAAAGAGGTGAGTCACCATATTTCACCATTTTCAATTGCTTTCGAAGCCTTACAAAAGCTAAAAGAACTCTATGACTCAAATTCTGCACTTGAAGTTGTTCAACTCATGATTAAACTCTTCACTCTTGAATTTCAAAATAATGATCCTCTTGCTCTTGCATCCGAAGTAAAATCTATAATGCATGATATCAAATCCACTAAGGTTGAATTGGATATTCCTCTTATCGCTTTTCTCAAGGCACTTTATCCTAATTACTCCAATTATCTGAATGGAGTTCGGATTTTCCACAGTGTTCATGTTTTGCTGTCGACGTTTCGAGTCTGCAACTAGACTCATCATCAGGACAAATTGTGCGAGGAGAAAAGAAGTAAATTGTTAGGTATAAATAAGAAAAAGGCAGGAAATGAAGACAAATGGCCGACTCTATGTTTGCTTGTTAATAATTAATTATTTATTATTGTCATTTAAATTTTTGTTTATGATTTGTTTGGTTATTAATAATTAATTATTTATTATTGTCATATAAGATTTTTGTTTATGACCTAATCACTAAATAGTTATTTATACTTTTTGTATTAATATTGGTATTTAATTGTTTTGTTTTATCATTATGAATTCATTATTAAATTATTGCTTATTTGTTGATGTTTATGTATAGCACTTATTAATTATTTGCTTATGTTTATTAATTATTGTTTATGCTTATTTATTGTTATTAAATTAATTCTTATTAATTATTATTTTATGTTAGTACTTGATATTTATGTTATTGTTCACACATATTTGCTTTATTTATTATGTCTTCTTAGAACTTAAAATTTTTAATTGTTATTAATGCCTATTAGTTGATTCTAGTTTATTAATGCTAGAATTATTTATATTCCTATTAAAAGTTAATTAATTGTTTTATGTGTTTATTTAATAATAATTCTTTAATATTTTTAGCTTTTATTTATTTATCTATCAGCTCTAATACCTACGAAGGTTGATATTCTAGGGAAACCTATATATTTAAAAGATAGAGGCTTATTTTTATGCTCCTTAAGTTATCTACTAGGATATTTATTAGAGTTTTTATATATACTTATTATTATTATCTATTGTAATTGATATTTATTTTTATAGGATGATTGTGTTATCCTTATTTTAATATTCATCTTATTATTGCTTATATTATTTATATATAGTTATAATTATGAAGGGTTATTATCTTTTTTATTACAATCTTTTTAGATGATTAATCTTATTATTTATATTATAGAAATTAATAGGATTCTTTTTATCCTAGAAATTCATTCCAGCCTAGGTCTCTAAAGAGCAGCAAGCTTTATGGTAGTCTAGGAGGCAGGACAGGAATTTTCAACATTGCTACTAAGGTTAATTTCGGGGGGGAGCGAGCAAGGGGTTCCAATTTCTGCTAATTTCCATACCATCATCCCTATTAAGGTTTTTAGGATGTTTAATGATTTCAATAGCTTCTCTAACCTTACGTTTGAATTGGTTTTCTACCTTGGCAATGACTTTGGTGTCTTCTAAGCAAATATGATGTTTTGTTTTACCTACATGCTCAGCTAGGGCTGAGGATTTGGTTCTTTCGTGACGGATGTCAGCACTATGCTCTTTGAGTCTAGTCTTGACGGATCTACCAGTTTCCCCGATGTATTGATCTCCACAAGAACACTTGATGAGATAAACTCCTTTTTGTTGAAGATGCTCTTGGGTGTCCTTAACCGATCGCATTCTTTGCTTAATGGTAGACAGGGGTTTGAAAGCAGTCTTAATATTTTTCTTATTGAGGATTTTTGCTATTTTGTCAGTGACTCCTTGGATGTAAGGAAGGTAGGTATTGGAGGTAGGGGTGTCTTTAGCTTTGTTTTTATTGCTATCAGTTTTGGCTTTTTGAATGGCTTTATATATGTTTTTATTATTGTACCCTAGGTTGGCAAAGGTTCTTTTAAGGTAAGAGATTTCTTCCTCGGTATGGTTACTATCAGAGATTCTATAAGCTCTAGTGAAGAGAGTTTGTAGCACCCCCATTTTCTGGGCAGGGTGGTGATGAGAATCGGCATGAAGGTAGTTATCTGTATGGGCTTTCTTCCTAAAAACTTTGTGACCAATGGAACCATCATTCTTTTTAATGAGGAGAATGTCCAAGAACGGAATGCAATTGTTTTCTTCTACTTCCATGGTGAATTTGATGTCTTCAGACAGGCTATTGAGATGGTTTAGGAATTTGCTAAGCTCTTTCTCACCATGAGGCCAATTGACACTGGTGTCATCCACAAACCTATACCAGGATTTGGGTTTTAATGGATATGAATCGAGTGCCTTCTTCTCGAATTTTTCCATGAAAAGGTTTGCCACGATAGGTGAGAGAGGGGATCCCATAGCGACACCTGATGTTTGTTCAAATATTTCACCCTGGAAGGAGAAGAAGGTTGAGCGGAGACAGATTTCGGCTAATTTTGCGGTCTGGGGATCAGCTACATCTTTAACAACCTGAATAGCTTCATCTAAGGGAATTTTGGTGAAGAGCTGGACTACGTCAAAACTCACGATTTTGTCTCACGATTTTGTCTCCCCCCCGAAATTAACCTTAGTAGCAATGTTGAAAATTCCTGTCCTGCCTCCTAGACTACCATAAAGCTTGCTGCTCTTTAGAGACCTAGGCTGGAATGAATTTCTAGGATAAAAAGAATCCTATTAATTTCTATAATATAAATAATAAGATTAATCATCTAAAAAGATTGTAATAAAAAAGATAATAACCCTTCATAATTATAACTATATATAAATAATATAAGCAATAATAAGTGATATTAAAATAAGGATAACACAATCATTCTATTAAAAATATATATCTCACTACATAGATAATATAATAAGTATATATTAAAACTCTAATAAATATCCTAGTAGATAACTTAAGGAGCATTAAAAATAAGCCTCTATCTTTTAAATATATAGGTTTCCCTAGAATATCAACCTTCGTAGGTATTAGAGCTGATAGATAAATAAATAAAAGCTAAAAATATTAAAGAATTATTATTAAATAAACATATAAAACAATTAATTAACTTTTAATAGGAATATAAATAATTCTAACATTAATAAACTAGAATCAACTAATAGGCATTAATAACAATTAAAATTTTAAGTTCTAAGAAGACATAATAAATAAAGCAAATATGTTTCCTTTAAAACAATTGTGAACAATAACATAAATATCAAGTACTAACATAAAATAATAATTAATAAGAATTAATTTAATAACAATAAATAAGCATAAACAATAATTAATAAACATAAGCAAATAATTAATAAGTGCTATACATAAACATCAACGAATAAGCAATAATTTAATAATGAATTCATAATGATAAAACAAAACAATTAAATACCAATATTAATACAAAAATTATAAATGACTATTTAGTGATTAGGTCATAAACAAAAATCTTATATGACAATAATAAATAATTAATTATTAATAACCAAACAAATCATAAAACAAAAATTTAAATGACAATAATAAATAATTAATTATTAACAAGCAAACATAGAGTCGGCCATTGGTCTTCATTTCCTGCCTTTTTCTTATTTATACCTAACAATTTACTTCTTTTCTCCACGCACAATTTGTCCTGATGATGAGTCTAGTTGCAGACTCGAAACGTCGACAGCAAAACATGAACACTGTGGAAAATCCGAACTCCATTCAGAAATCACACCACAGTAATCTGCAATCCAAAAAAATTACCCTGCACGGAGGGGAGACTTGGAAAGAGATCCGTAATCTCGAGAAAACCAGGGTGAAAATAAGGAGAAAAGAAGCTGATCTTCAATTTCTGAAGCAATGCAGAGACTCTAATCTTACCCCAAAATTTGCATATATTAAGCACAGATTACATAATCAAAAATATCACAGAATATTCGAGAGATTTAGCAAAACTCTGGTACGCCTTGAAATTCGAAAAACCAGGACCGCCTTGGCTAAATTATCCTCAGCTGCATTCAGAGCCCACCTGAAGTTAGCAAAAACAATAGAGCAGGACCTGTGGCAGGTAGTCGATGCATCCGCAGCACTGAAAGCCAGTAGAATGAAAGAGAATGCCGAGTCTAAACACCGCAGAAAACTGAATAACATGGAGAGACGTGAAAGAGCGGAAGAAGAAGACGACATCGCTGCTTCTCAATCAGATTGGGTTAGCACGCAGACATGTCCAAAACAAAGGTATACAGATTGGGTTACACAACAGAAACACAAAGAAATACAAAAAAGGAGGCAACGAAAAACTGGAACACGCTACCCACACAGCAGAACCCCTTCACTTATTAATTTGACTGATGATGACCTCGAAAATAAGGGTAACAGTGATAGAATCGATCAGCAGCTAAGGGACTCCATTATCGGTGCAGATACCCCATCGAAAAACGGTAATGTAGCCAAGTCCGTTATAAGACAGCGTGCAACAGACCCACTCAGCAGAACCCCTACGTTGGCTGATAATGACCTCGAAAATAATGGAAACGGTGATATAATTGAAGGTGAGCTTATTGACTCCATTAACAATGCAAACACCCCAGCGAGAATCAATAATTCAAAACGCTCCGGTAATATAATTGATCAGCAGTTAATGGGCCCCAGAAACGTTGCAGACATAACACAATCGAAAAACAATTCTGAACGCTGTGACAGTGAGCATATGGTCAATGCGGAAAGATGTGAGGATGAGGATATAGTCGCTGCGGAAGCCAGAACAGGTGGATGGGAGAACGCCGAGAGTCCCAGAAACGTTGCAGACACAACCCAATCGAAAAACGATATGCCAAAACGTTGTAACGGTGAGCATATGGTCAATGCTGTACGCTGTGATGGTGATGATATGGCCGCTGCGGAAGCCAGAGCAGGTAGATGGAAGAACGCCGAAAGTCCCAGTGAGCATATGGTCAATGCGGAAAGATGTGAGGATGAGGATATAGCCGCTGCGGAAGCCAGAACAGGTGGATGGGAGAACGCCGAGAGTCCCAGAAACGTTGCAGACATAACCCAATCGAAAAACGATATGTCAAAACGCTGTAACGGTGAGCATATGGTCAATGCTGTAAGCTGTGATGGTGATGATATGGCCGCTGCGGAAGCCAGAGCAGGTAGATGGAAGAACGCCGAGAGTCCCAGGTACGAATCCAATACGATACCTAATAAATCATTAATGCCTTTTACTAATAATTATAGTAATAACATAAGCATAGAGAACAGATGCAATAAAACATTTTACAATAATAGTGCAGATAGTGTTAGTATAGATAATAACCTTAAGAGCTGTGGCGTGAACAATAAAAAAGTTGTCAACATATCTGCTTATGAACTGAAAAAAGAAGAAGTAGATGTCCTAAATAAAGGTCTAAACTTTGCAGTAGCCCCCAACAAAATCCCCCATGAAGAAATCATTTGCAACCTTGAAGATGGTATTAAGACCCTAAATGATGATGACAAAGAGCTCATCAGGCAAGAGGTAGCTGTTATCCTTAGAAAAGCCAAACCCCCCAAAAGAAACCTAAACCCTGAACAGCTTAAAGCCCTAAATAGTCTTAGAAATAATAAGGACATTGTCATTTTAAAGGCCGACAAAGGAGGCGCCACTGTCGTTATGAATCATGAAGATTATATTAACAAAATGAAAGACCACCTTTATAACAGTGGTAGCTACAAAAAAACTAGACAAAAACCCCATATCCAAAATCTCCAACCTCGTAAAGAAAGCCATCAAAGAAACCAGCCTTGATGATAAAATAAAAAAGAGATTAACCCCAAACTGTGAAGTCACCCCGAGGATCTATGGTGCCCCTAAAATTCATAAAAAAGATGTACCCCTTAGACCCATAGTCAACACCATAGGGTCTCCCACTTATGAGCTAGCCAAGTACGTCGCCGGCATTCTATCCCCGCTAGTTGGCAAGACTAGCTCTTACATCAAAGACTCCAATCAATTCATTAACCTCATCAAGAACACCAAGCTAGACCCAGGAGACAAAATCGTGAGTTTTGACGTAGTCCAGCTCTTCACCAAAATTCCCTTAGATGAAGCTATTCAGGTTGTTAAAGATGTAGCTGATCCCCAGACCGCAAAATTAGCCGAAATCTGTCTCCGCTCAACCTTCTTCTCCTTCTAGGGTGAAATATTTGAACAAACATCAGGTGTCGCTATGGGATCCCCTCTCTCACCTATCGTGGCAAACCTTTTCATGGAAAAATTCGAGAAGAAGGCACTCGATTCATATCCATTAAAACCCAAATCCTGGTATAGGTTTGTGGATGACACCAGTGTCAATTGGCCTCATGGTGAGAAAGAGCTTAGCAAATTCCTAAACCATCTCAATAGCCTGTCTGAAGACATCAAATTCACCATGGAAGTAGAAGAAAACAATTGCATTCCGTTCTTGGACATTCTCCTCATTAAAAAGAATGATGGTTCCATTGGTCACAGAGTTTTTAGGAAGAAAGCCCATACAGATAACTACCTTCATGCCGATTCTCATCACCACCCTGCCCAGAAAATGGGGGTGCTACAAACTCTCTTCACTAGAGCTTATAGAATCTCTGATAGTAACCATACCGAGGAAGAAATCTCTTACCTTAAAAGAACCTTTGCCAACCTAGGGTACAATAATAAAAACATATATAAAGCCATTCAAAAAGCCAAAACTGATAGCAATAAAAACAAAGCTAAAGACACCCCTACCTCCAATACCTACCTTCCTTACATCCAAGGAGTCACTGACAAAATAGCAAAAATCCTCAATAAGAAAAATATTAAGACTGCTTTCAAACCCCTGTCTACCATTAAGCAAAGAATGCGATCGGTTAAGGACACCCAAGAGCATCTTCAACAAAAAGGAGTTTATCTCATCAAGTGTTTTTGTGGAGATCAATACATCGGGGAAACTGGTAGATCCGTCAAGACTAGACTCAAAGAGCATAGTGCTGACATCCATCACGAAAGAACCAAATCCTCAGCCCTAGCTGAGCATGTAGGTAAAACAAAACATCATATTTGCTTAGAAGACACCAAAGTCATTGCCAAGGTAGAAAACCAATTCAAACGTAAGGTTAGAGAAGCTATTGAAATCATTAAACATCCTAAAAACCTTAATAGGGATGATGGTATGGAAATTAGCAGAAATTGGAACCCCTTGCTCGCTCCCCCCCGAAATTAACCTTAGTAGCAATGTTGAAAATTCCTGTCCTGCCTCCTAGACTACCATAAAGCTTGCTGCTCTTTAGAGACCTAGGCTGGAATGAATTTCTAGGATAAAAAGAATCCTATTAATTTCTATAATATAAATAATAAGATTAATCATCTAAAAAGATTGTAATAAAAAAGATAATAACCCTTCATAATTATAACTATATATAAATAATATAAGCAATAATAAGATGAATATTAAAATAAGGATAACACAATCATCCTATAAAAATAAATATCAATTACAATAGATAATAATAATAAGTATATATAAAAACTCTAATAAATATCCTAGTAGATAACTTAAGGAGCATAAAAATAAGCCTCTATCTTTTAAATATATAGGTTTCCCTAGAATATCAACCTTCGTAGGTATTAGAGCTGATAGATAAATAAATAAAAGCTAAAAATATTAAAGAATTATTATTAAATAAACACATAAAACAATTAATTAACTTTTAATAGGAATATAAATAATTCTAGCATTAATAAACTAGAATCAACTAATAGGCATTAATAACAATTAAAAATTTTAAGTTCTAAGAAGACATAATAAATAAAGCAAATATGTGTGAACAATAACATAAATATCAAGTACTAACATAAAATAATAATTAATAAGAATTAATTTAATAACAATAAATAAGCATAAACAATAATTAATAAACATAAGCAAATAATTAATAAGTGCTATACATAAACATCAACAAATAAGCAATAATTTAATAATGAATTCATAATGATAAAACAAAACAATTAAATACCAATATTAATACAAAAAGTATAAATAACTATTTAGTGATTAGGTCATAAACAAAAATCTTATATGACAATAATAAATAATTAATTATTAATAACCAAACAAATCATAAACAAAAATTTAAATGACAATAATAAATAATTAATTATTAACAAGCAAACATAGAGTCGGCCATTTGTCTTCATTTCCTGCCTTTTTCTTATTTATACCTAACAATTTGCTTCTTTTCTCCTCGCACAATTTGTCCTGATGATGAGTCTAGTTGCAGACTCGAAACGTCGACAGCAAAACATGAACACTGTGGAAAATCCGAACTCCATTCAGAAAGAAAGGATATGCGACAAAGGGTTTCTACCACTGCAGTCGACTCAGAACCTGTAGATGATGAGAGCTGAGCCTCGTGAAGAGGATCCAAATGTGAATATAGTGCTCCGAAGTGGAAAGACAGTGCATGGTTTCATAAAGCTCTAGCGAAGGAGGCTGAATTTGATTTGGAGCACGCACACGAAAGTTCATGGAAGCAAAAAAGAGCTTCTCTGAGGCCTCTACCTCAGGGAGTCGAGATAAGCATATTCAGGAAATGGACCCTTCTATGCTTACAACCTTTCTAGAGACTTGCATGAATTTGTTGTGTGATAGCAAGGTTGTGAAGGGGTGAACTGCGCGTGGTACGGAAGATTGGTAAGCATAAAGAAAGGACAGGGCGTGAGATGAGACTCATCACACAGATAGGAGAATATGAAATGGATCAAGTTATTCTGGATCTAGGGTTAGATGCGAATGTTTTTTCAAATCAGACTTTGGAGCATATGGGGAGACCCATGCTGTAGTGGTCTCCGATTCAGTTAAGTTTGGAAAATCAGCAGAAGATCATCCCCATGGGATGGCCACAAGGAGTAACTGTAGATATTGAAGGCATGAGCACATTAGTTGACTTGGAAGTGATAGAAATTGTGGATGACAGTTGTTATAGAAATATTTGGGCACTGCAACCCCAATCATATATGTCATAAACCAAGGGCTCTTTAACCCCTAAAATTGTTGTTTCA